>JAHREE010145835.1:0-18230 GCA_033628505.1 Tringa tobata | reverse complement strand
CAAGCAGCATGTAAGGGTTTCTCTGGCCAGAAGCACAGCGTTCTTCCTCCAGTGCCCCATGGCTTTCCGGCCACCTTCCCGGTGACATTCTGTTTGGTGACAGTAGCGGTGCGGAGGAGTCTCCTGGCAGAGTCTTATTTGAAATTCTGGCTCGTCCACTGCTAGTCTCTCACAGCATTAATCAACTTTGTCCCGTGGGCAAAGCTGGGGCCCTTAAACATCTGGAGGTTTTGTGATAATGTATGAAACTAGATATTTTATGGCTTGGTTGAAAAGGTCGTTTGTCTTGTCTTTCGACAGTAGAGATTAAGTGTTTGTATTTGGGGAATGGAATCCTCAGTAAGGGTTAAAAGCAGACTCCACGTAGAAAGCCTTGTCTCTCATATTGTATCAGCAATGAATTGTGCTATTTGCTCTTGGATTCTGTGTAGCCAGTTTTTTTTAAAAAAAAAAATATTTATTGTGAAAGCTTTATGCATGGTGTACCCTGGAATGAGAGAGAATGCGTGGGAACTCCACCTCTCGTTCTCTGACTGCTACCTGTGAGCATCTGCCTCAGACCTTTACTTTCCTAAACACCAGCTGTAAATGTTAACCTTTGTGTCTGTGTGTCCCATTCCAAACCATAAACGTATTTTGAGCAGCTGTGGGGCAGGTTTCCTGTAGTTGCAGGGGATGCAAAGAGTGTGTTTCAAATTGCCTGTCAACGAGGAGCTGTCTTTTACTATTTCTGAGTGTGCTTCAGGTCTTCTTGAAACCAAAGCAAAGACCTCACTTTATTTCTGTGGGCTCTGGATTGCAGGCAAATGGCAGTTAATGACCAGTGATGGTTCATTCTGGAAGTGTAACCAAACCATAGGGGGGCTCTACTATGAGGACCAGACTTAAATATTTATTCTTTTGCCCACCTTTCCTTCTCTCCTTTCCCCCTAAGGCTCCAGCCCTGCCTGGTCATTATTGCCCTGCTGCCTCCCTGCCTTTCCATGTTGCCAACGTAATTATAGTAGTTGGCATTTCACTCCTAGAATTAAAATTATACACTCGATGCTGCACCACTGGAAGACTGACAGGCCTTCAGGTAAAGGAAAGCATTACTTTTAACTATCGGTTCTTATAGAGCAGCCACTGAAATCAGACCAGAACTGAAATGGTGGAGGAAAAGACAAGATGGGAATCGGGGTGACGTGATTTCCTGTCAGATATCTCAAGAAGAGATAAAAGAGAAATAAGTCAATAAATCATGGGAAAACTCCCCCGGGGTGGATAGGATTAGTTCTTATCCTTAGCAGATCATGAGACATCAGATGTTAAAATTGTCACTGGTCCTTTAAACCAGTCAAAAATCCCAGTAGAGTTGGTTAAAAAGTCCTTTTGCTTTTCATATCTTGGGACAGGTGAAAATGGAAGCAGAGCTCAAAGTGCTATCGAGTGTTGCAGCTCTTTCAGGACCAGTTACACAAACGTCCATCAGGACTGACATAGATGTAGCTGGTCCTGCCTTGTGGCAAGAGGAGAAATAGGATGCTCCTTGAGATCTTTTTCAACACTATTCTATAAAAGTCTCTTAGAAATATTAGGTAAAAACCTGCCTTTATTGAAAACAATGGGCAAATTCTCAGAGACTTCAAGCAAATCAGAATTTTACTCAGCATGTCTTGTCTTATAAAAGCATAATTTTAATGTTAATTAATTCAAGGAGAAGATGGGTGGGATGGGAGCAATCTTCTGACTCCCCTGAAAGAGTCTCTGATCTGTGCTAACCCTGGACCAATCTCTCTACAGCTAGTAAAGAGCATTTTCTTTCTTTGTTATGTATTTAAAAGTATTATTAGTGACATCTCTGACATGTCAAAAATTGTAATAAACTCTTGAGTTGCTTTTTTTACTGAGGAGATAAAGGTTGCATTGCTTTCTCTGGACAGCCCATCACCAGTGCAGACTTGCTCTTTTGGGAATTTACTACTTTTGTTGTGTCGAATGTTGTTTAGCCAAAAATGAGTTGGAAAAACTGCTTCCTTGCCCAAGCCAGACCTTCAGCTAAGCTTGGTAGTGCCTGAGAGTAGGAGACTACTTGTTAGGCCACCACGGCAACACTTCAAAAGCTAAAGCATGGATTGACCATGAAGCTGGACTTCAGGCCACCGTTTTAACACATAACACTATGTCTACACAACTCTATTTCAGGCCAGGCTGTGTTCATCCCCGTTTTTATTTGCTCTTTTGATGAGTATTGTAGATTCTCTATCTGTGTTACGTGAGATCCTTCCACAGGTCACGGAATCAACTGCAAACTCAAATTGCTATCTGGTGTAAGCAGAAAAAAGTTAAACTAAATCAAGGGGAAGAATCCCTACCTTTGCCACAGCTCAGTGCTGGTATGAAGCTCCCTTTCATTATATCCTGTGTTTATTCATGCTGTGCCTTAAGCAGTGACACAGGCATGGGGGAGAATCTTAAAATGACACCAAAATCTAATTTGTATATGGTCACGGAGAGTCCACCATCCTGGTGAAAATAATATCCACATTTGACAGCCCACATCCCATACAACCTATATTGATCATCCACAAATAACAGCTTCCACTCGGTCATAAGTTTTGTTCCTTTGAATCTTGACATAACTAGCAGTTTTGTTATGGACTAAGTCCTACTGCTCTTACTTGAGACCTAAGACCATTGCCTTTTTGTCTGAATACCATTCCTGCGATGCAATATGGTCATGCAGGAAAAACACCAGTATTCTGGATAGAGTGCTGAAGAATCATACCAAAACATGCCACGATGGGCTGAGCACAGCGAAGGGGCACAAAGAAACCCTGACTTCTGATCCTGGCTCCAAGGCTTTTTCCAAACCTCTCAGTATTCAAACACAGATGCCAAGTGAGGTCCCAGAAACCCAAATCGTGTTTGAAAACATACACAACCCCAGCTTCAAAGGATGTATCTTGTACCTTCTTGTTCCCGTTTATAAAACAGAGTCAGTGGCGTGAAGAGATCTGCCTCACTGAGGCTTTGCGAGGACTAATTAGTAAACGTTTATCATGTACCAGGAAGGTGGAACACTCTGGCTTGAATGCCGAGCAGCGTTATAAATTGGGCTCCTATTTAATTCCTCAGAAGAACATTATTACCCGTTATTATTGAGTTTCCTGTGCAGTTTAATGGCGATATAATACTTCCAGAAAGGATTTAACTAACCTTCTTCCACTTACAATTAATTTGTTTTCCTCCCGGTGCTCTGACAGTTCGATGAACATCTGTATGGGAGCTTGATGGCCGGGGCAGGCGCGCTGGATGCTGTCTGCCCAACGTCTCCTCGCAAGGCTGAACGCATGTTGTCAAGGTTCAAGGAGCAGCAGCTCTCCAGGCAGCCTGCTGCCCTGTCTCCTTCGTATTTTTAGGGAGAGGAAAAGGTCACCAAAGACTACCCTTGGATTACATGACAGGTTGGCTGACCACCTTCCACCCCCACCCCACTGACCTTTCTTCTTGAGGCAGGCAGGTGACTCCAGGACGCGTACCGATCCCGCACAGCCAGAGGTGGGACACGCATGACTTCACCCCCCCCTGTTAATTTGCCTGGACTTTTCCTAAAAATCACCACTGAGAGACGTGGCCTTTAAACCGGCAGCAGCAGCCTAAAGTGGGAGCTTCCTGGAAGTAAAGCTGCAGGCAATTAAGGAAGTTTCACCTGACAAAGGTAATTAATGATGATTAGTTCCAGCCATTGCTGCAGCGAGGTACACCTGGCAAAGCATCAAAGTGATTTTTGCAATGTAGTGATTTGAACTGGTTTGTTTTACTCTTGGATCTCTTATTTTGACTGCGTTGGGACAGCAGCAAACTGGGAGACCAGCAAAGTCCTGGTGAACAGGATCTGGACATCATTAATGCTGCAAGTGGGAACAGTGGGGTGAAACATCTGTGGCAAAATCTGCATCCCCACCGCAATACACCCTGGCTGAACACCATGAAACTGCCAGCATATTCATCGAATTTAAGAGGTGGCCAAAGAGCTGTTTAAATCAACATTATTTTCAGTAATACTGAAGTGCCGAGGAAGTTGCAGAAGACTGGAAGAGAGCTGAAGTTGTGCCAGTATTTTAAAAGGGCAAATAGGGAGAGCCAAGTATTTATAAGGCTAATACTGTCACTGATTTACAGCTTGAAATTGATCCTTGGCAAAAATGTGGAACAGCTGATAAAGGACTCAATGAATAAAAAATTACAGGAAATAAATATAATTAAAATAAATCACATTGATGTCTTTCTTTGATTGCAGCACATGGTTCATTGCTGATGGTGATATAAAGTGTTCACTCCTCAATAATGAATCTGACTTGACAACACTCAACACTTCCATGAAGAAGCGAAGAAGAAATCAATACGAGATTCAAACTGTCCCATATTTGCTAATGACTCATGGCTTGGAAAAAGGTGTAAATACAGAAGAAGAAGTTGCTTGTACAGAGAAATGAGGATGCAAACAGGCCGGGGGCATTTTTGCCCAGTGTGAGGGAAAGGGAAGCAGCAGGAGCAGCAGGATGGGATCCTTGCTGCCGGTGGGGAGGCACGGCAGTGTCAGGGTCTGTTCAGCATCTGGGGGACAAGCAGACTTATTTCTTACCTGGGCACAGGCTGTGTCCAGCTATGGATTTTATTCTGGTGACTGGAGAGGAAGCTATGATTTCAGCTCATTGCCTTTTCACTGGTTTTCCCCTGCCGTCCCCGCCGCTGCCGGGCAGTCAGCCTCAGCATTGCGATTCTCTCGCCCGTGTGATTTCCCACGCTGGCCAAGTCAAACGCTTTCCCTGATCCTCCTAAAAAGCCAGACAGATGGGCCCTTTCTCTGGATCCCCCCAGGGCTGTTCCTCTGCCTGACTAACAGCAGCTCCTGCAACACCAAACCCCGGCTGCCTGCTGGATGGATGGGACCACGTGGGGCTGGTCCACGGCACGGCCCCACCGCCGCTCTCTGGCAGTGACTACCATGGGGAAAGAGAGAAGAGGAGCCATACCCTCACCTCGGGTTTCTGCTGGTGCCCTTTCAGACAAACGAATCCCTAATCCTATTTCTAGGCACCTTCTGTACTGCTGGTGAGAGCAAACCTGGCCAGGCTGCCCCTGCCGTGGGTCTGGTCAGCTCTGCAGGAACGCAGAAGGGAGGGGAAAAAATTTCTTTCCCCAAGCTACTGTGGCCCTAATTTCAGGAAAAAAAAATAAAATTCCCCAGCCCTGACTGCTTCTGTGGGAGAGGACGTATTTTCTGCATGGCTTAGGCATCTACCCTGCCCAGATCAATCCCCTTCCCCCAGGTAGCCGCAGAGAGTGGAAAGCCCTCTGTCACCCAAAACTACCTGCTGCTGGCCAGGTCCCCAAGTTTGTTCAAGCACTGGCCTGAAATGTTGCATTTTTCATCAGTTCAGGGCTGCAACCTGAGGTCAGCGCTTCTTCCTTATGCGTTTCCGTCACCAAATCGTGGTTACACACAGGTCCCACCAGCTGCTGGTACAGAGGAGGGCAACCTTTCAAAGTTAGCATCTTCACTTGCCAGGAAAACCCCCTTGTCTCTGGGTTCAAGGTGCCAAACTGGCAGCTGAGGTGCCACAAAATCCCAAGGTCCACCTCCTCTTGCCCGAGCTACCATGATGCAATGTTTGAATCACCTGGCTCTTCACGAGACACCTGGTTGGGCAGTCTCAAAGCTTAAACCATGCCTATCTGGCTCATTTTGCTGAGGTCCGTCACGTGTCCTGTCTTTCTACTGCTCTCCTGTGATGCTGTGTTGGAGCTCTGGACATCAGGAAGCCATTCACACATTGGTGAGGGTGCTGCCTCTGCAACATCTCCCTGGGCTGGCACAGCTGGACCAAACAGGGCTGTTTCCAACCCAAAAAAACAACCTGTGGCGGTGAAATAGACCACGGTGAAAATTGATGTGATCACCTTGCAACCCCCTTCTAGATCTGCTAACAGCCTTATATCCCGCCCCACAGGTTACCTGTCAGGTGGACTTCGTAGGGGAAAAGCAGAGCTCAGGGTCGTGTAGTTCCACAGTTTAGATGGAGGGGGAAGAAATAATTTTGATGCAATGCCAGCCTCGGCTCTTTCGGCAGGCGCCGGAGCATATGGAGCCTCTCGCACAATTGCCTGGGAGTTGCAGGTCCGTGATGTTTTTTTCCTCTCCTCAAGCTGCTCGCCCGGTGCCAAAGTTTCCAGGTGCATTAAGGCAGGATGCCCCCGCCGTGCCTCTTGGACCTTCCACACGCACATCGCAGCGCCGGAGTGAATATTAAACAGACAGGAGGAGCGCAGCAGATGCGCAGTGCAAGTACGCTTGCTGGCACAGGGGGTTACTCACTATCTGGAATTTGAACCAAAAAAAAAGAAGCTGCAAGCCCCCGGTATTAAGCAATTAACATTTTTCTGAGGGTTTTTAAAAGGAGGTGGGTAGATGCTGAGGCGAGATGATGTGACACTCAGCCACGCTCCTCTGCTTCCCGCAGTCTTGGGGCACAGACCTCAGCCTTACCGGGGTTTTCAGAGCACATCACCCTGACTAAAGCCCTAGGGCTGCTTTATAAGCTGTTAATAGTTGCCAACCAAAATGACTGTCAGGGCTGTTTCTTATTAAAATGAGCATTTAAAGCACCTGGAGAAGCTTGGAAGAAGCATAAACCCTTTAAATTCCTTCCCCAACCCCAGAAGTGGCCAGCGTTTGCATGCAGAACACAGCAAGTAACTTAAACGAAACCTGTTTGACAGCAAATCTGTTGCTGCTCCTCACATCAGTTTCTCCATCACTTTTATTTACACGTGTCTCAAAGACAGCATGTCCCCACCCGCCAGGTGTGTACCACAGCATCTTCCCCAGGTGATTCCTGAGTCATTGGCCCATGACTGTCCCACATGGAGCTATGCCCTGGTGGAAGCTACGCCAGCTTTAGGTGGAAGACAACACCTCCGGCCATGCAGACTCCAGTCCCTGGGTGGCCTGGCCTTTGGAGTACACTGGATAATTCATCTGGGTGTGGAGCAGCTGGCCCGCTTTCTCCCTGCTGTTCCTCATCCCTCCGGCCAGCAGCCCCATCTGAGTAGTGACACCCACCCCACAGCACTTCTCCCAGCTCCCTTCTTGCTCTTGGAGGTGCCCAGAGGAGATCTCTGATGGCTTGGTGGAGCCTGTTGCCCTAGGTGCTGCCGTGGTGGTGCTCCTGGAGTCAGAGCTGCTCCTCCACTCAAGGGCTCATAGTGAAGACAATCACTTCATAAACCAGATGAGCCATGCCCTGGATCGAATGAGGTAACAAAAAGCTGGTGGGTTTCACCGGTGTCCTCTGAAATGCCTGTTTGCAATGGGCTCTAGGCACTTCAAAACCATAAAGTAGGCATGGTCCTCACAGAGGGAGATGTTTTTCAGGAGAAGAGGGAATTGTCTCAGCCCTGGCCTCTCCAGCACTGCTAATGGGAGGGACATTTGTTTGTTTTAAGACACCCTTTCTCACCGGGGGGGGTGCTGAGCGACACAGCAGGACCCCGTGCCACCAAGATGAGGAACATTGTGCTTTCACCCCAGCTGGCACACGACGTGGACCTTGCGCCCGTGGAGCCTGCCGGAAGGGGAAGAGGTGGCTCTGGTGGCAGAAGGGTGAGGAGAGAGCGGCCGGTTCCCCGCGGGCTCCGTGGCTCGGCTCTGCCCCACGGGACCAGGGGGACCACCAGGGCAGCAGGAGCTGCAGGTGACAGACAGCAGCCCGCCCGCCCCGCATCCTGGCAGCAGGCAGACGGCGAGATGACTCTGCTGGCTTGCAGGGAAGGAGATGAGGTCAAAAGCACCATCTGGCCCCCTCACCTTTCCGCTCCTCTGTGGCGAGGGGAGAGTCCGTTTGGCAAGACGTGAGGTCAAGGACTGAGTCTGCTCTCATCTGCTGGAGGGTGGCAGCACAGGGCAGAAAGAGGCTGATTATTTTTCATTTCCTCCTGCCAGCTGCCACGCTGGGGGGAGCAGGGAAGGAGTAATATCCCTTTTATTGTTCCCAGGTGTGGTCCTTGGAGATGGCAAGATGCTTAGACTGTTGGGTTGGGTTTTTTTTTATTTGAATGGTAATGAAGCACCTAAATAACCTGAATAACCCAAAGCTCGGTGCAGACAGTGGAAGGAAAGAAGTGCACTCCTCTGCCCTGAGCTAGTGTCCTCCAGCTTTGCAAGATGTCTCAGTGCTGTACAAAACGAGCAGTGTGTGCATCGTTCAGCACTTACCCAGCTTCACACAGCACTTGGAAGTGGAAAACGTCTTTCTTGCTTACTCTCTCCAGCTGCCATAATAACCCTCTGAACCAGATCAAACCCGCAGTCCTCCTTCCCCTTCAAAGTGCTCTGAATTTTGAGATGCTCCAGAGTAGGATCAGCACTGTACATTCCCAGACTCCTTTATCCTCAAGCCTTGCTGCCCCAGATACCACAGAAACATCCCACAGCCCTGAGTAGGCAAGAAAACCCAAACTGCCCAGGCTGCAGGTGTCTGAAGAACGGCTGATTTATTTTATGGGGCCAGGATGCAATACTGCGTCCAGTTCTGGGCTCCCCAGCTCAAGAAGGACAGGGAACTACTGGAGAGAGTCCAACATAGGGCAACTAAGATGATTAAGAGATTAGAGCATCTCCCTTATGAGGAAAGGCTCACAGAGCTGGGGCTCTTCAGCCTGGAGAAGAGAAGGCTGAGGGGAGACCTTACCTACATTCACAAGTACCTAAAGGGTGGGTTGAAGGATGATGGAGCTGGACTCTTTTCAGCGGTTTCCAGAGATAGGACGAGGGGCAATGGGCACAAGCTGGAACATGGGACGTTCCACTCAAATACGAGGAAAAACCTCTTTACAGTGAGGGTGACAGAGCCCTGGAACAGGCTGCCCAGGGACGTCATTGAGTCCCCTTCTCTGGAGACTTTCAAGACCCTCCTTGATGCAGTCCTGAGTGATGTGCTCTGGGCAACCCTGCTTTAGCAGGGGAGTTGGACTGGATGATCTCTAGAGGTCTCTTCCAACTCTGTCAAATCGGTGATGCCATGACTTTAAAGAGACAGGTGAGCCTCTTTTGTCCTTTGCCTTCTGAGCCGAGCAGCAGAGGAGCCGTGTGAGCACGTACACACATCACTTTCCCAGACTCTTTGCTCCGAGTGCTCCCGCCAAGCAAACGGCACCGCATACCTAAAAATACCCGGGAAAATATGTTCTCCTTGGGCACAATGATCAGCCCACGCACACTGGATAATGTCAACACAGATGCATAATTTTCCTACAAAACATACACAACCACGAACACACACGCATGCTTCTTTTTTTTCACGCTGCATCGACCATTTTAGCTGCTTTTTGTTGATTTTGCTCTTGACTAGAAAGACTGCAAATCTATGAAGGACAAAAATCTTGCTCAGAAAAAAACTTAATTTCTAAAGCCTCCATCTGATGAAGAATGAAAGGAAAGGTGAATCAAAGGTAAACTGATTTTCACCGAGGAAAATTCTGTTAGATTGTTGAATTTTTCTATTGCATCAATTATGTGATTTGAGGAGATAAAACATTTCCAGAACTCTTTCTGGAGGAGCTTAGCAAAATGTTTTGGAGATTGCTCTGATCACTCAGGGCTGAGTGCTATTTTGTTAATCATTATGCATGAAGGGTTGATGCTATAGGCAGAGGCTGTTACAGAGAGAGCTAAGAAACGAGACCAGGAGTTCACAGAATCACAGAATGGCTGAGGTTGGCAGGAATCTCTGGTGGTCATCTGGTCCAATCCCTCTGTTCAAGCAGGGCCACCTAGAGCTGGGTGCCCAGGACTGTGTCCAGATGACTTTTGAGTATCTCTGAGAATGGAGACTCCACAACCACCCTGGGCAACCTGTGCCAGTGCTCCGTCACCCTCACAACAAAAAATTGTTTTCTGATGTTCAGAGAGAACCTCCTGTGTTTCAGTTTGTGCTCGTTGCCTCTTGTCCTGCCACTGGGCACCACTGGAAAGAGCCTGGCTCCATCCTCTTTGCACCCTTGGTGATGTTTGGTGTCATCTCCAAACTTGCTGAGGGTACATTCTACCCCATTATTAACCAAGATGTTAAATGGGGTTGCACCTAGTATTTACCCCTGAGGTACACAGCTAGTCACTGGCATCCAATTAGGCTTCACACTGCTGATCACCACTCTGTGAGTCAGTTCATCCAGTTTTGAGTCCATATCACCGTCAGCTCATCCACCCCATGCATCTACAGTTTCTCAATGAGGATCTTATGGGAGACAGTGACAAAGGCCTTTACTGAAACCCAGGTAGACAATCATACCTGGTTGATGAACATGGTCATCACCAAGTGGCACTTTCTGGAACATCTTGATGCCTAACTTCCCATTCAAAAGAAGGGAGGTACTGTTAAAAATACACATTTTTCCATTAAGTATGAAAAAAGCCTACAGAGACTATCTCACATTCAGACATTAAACTTGAATACTTTTCTAGGTAGGTGAGATGAAGTTTACTTGGGATACAAATTCATTTAAAACCAGGAGTACAGAAAATTAGTTTTCTTTTTTTTCCTCTCTGATGACCAGATGAATCTAGGAGGCTGGCAGAGCTTTTTTTCCTCTTCCCTCTTTTGATTCTCCTCTTGCACATAAAAAAAGGAGACACATGGAGGGTCAGTTTTGGTCCTGGGGGCCTAGGGCATCTGGGCTGTGAAAACCAATTTTTACTGCTGTATAATGCTTGCTGCTGTGCTGTCCATTTGCCAAGCTATTTTGCTTTCTCTGAGGCCCCTCAGACTCTAGCTAACCTAAAGAAATTTGTCATCTTCAAATTTTGCCATGTCTCCAAATCATTGCAGGTGGCAGTGTATATTACTGCTACAATGCCATGGAAGCAATAAACAGCAGCCACTACTGAAGCTTGTGGTACCTACGGCCATCCTTTGCTATTATAAACCTCCATCATTCAATCCTTTTTGCTTCCATGCATGGTTGCATTCTAGGAAAATATTTTGACTCATGTGCTTTGAGTCTCAGGCTCTCTAGTTACACCCCGAACAGATCCAAGTATTTGTGATGCTCCTGTTTGAGCAACTGGCTGAAAACAAAAGCATCTTGGACCGTGGATGTTTCAAATTCTATTCTGATCTTAGGAACCAATATTATTAAAATCATTACATTTGCAAAGCTGGTTTCTCCATCCCCTGTTCTGTAACCTGTGTCATTCACTCTTAACTTTCAGTAGCTCATGACTTCAGAGCTAGAATTGACTGTTAGTCTAATCCTATTGAAATGACCAGAGTGAGGTTTGGGGTTTTTTTGAAAGGTCTTTAGCTTTAAACTAACAGGACAGAAAAACTTGCAGGGGCTAGAATGTCATCGGGTGGCAATATGACAGATAACTTTCTTTCTTCACATTCATATCCTTTATTGCAATTACATCTAGTGTGTTGTTCCAATGTCTGATTGCGTGTGGGAAGCAGGGATATAGCCTGTGCTCTGACTTACAGTATTCTAGGAATTAATGAAAACTATTTTTTTTAATAGAGAAAAAAGTGTTAGTCTCCTTTTTGTTACTGCCTTCAGGGAGCATCTGGAGAATTCTTGTAGTTACATGTCTCACAAGTATTTAAAGAAGAAAACCATATAATAGCTTCTTTTTTTTTCTTCTTTTTCTTTCCTTTAGAAAAAAGAATAGTGAGTTGTGTGTGGAAGTCGTTTGGTGGTGTGTGGGTGTATTATGTGTATGTCAAACTCACCATGGGAAAGCTAATGAAGAGAGAGGAGTTTTACCCACAACTTAAACATCTCTTCCAATCATTCATTTGACTGGCACTTCTGGGAAAAGCCAATGGTTTGAGGCTTAAAGAAAAGTGAGAAATGTGGAGGTGACAGACAGTAATGGCTGATGTTGCCAACGCATCTCCGCAATTCCTGCCGTAAGGCTGATCTCTCGGGGAGGATGACAAGCTGCCATTTTGCCATCGGGTTGCTCTGTATTCAGGCTCTTCTTGCTCTACACGTCTTGTGGAGCTCAAAAATGCTCATCCACCCCTGCGCACCACTGAAGAGGCAGCCCCACAAGTCTGGCAGCTGTGCAGCATCTTTGTCAACAGTTGCTTGGCTTTCTGGCACTTCGGTGCTGGCTTGTGGGAATTAAGGTTAATCCGGTCAGGAAGGAAGAGGTTTTTGGCAGCCCTTTGTTGTTCTTGTTGGGTGGTGCTTCTCCTTGAGACAGTCAAAATGGACTTTGCCAGAAGACAGAGCTCAGGTATAGGAACAGGACTTACCACTTGATGATAACCCAGCATACCCCAGACATGAGAAAGCACTCCGTAAACCTGTTAGCAAGAGGGTTTGAGAAGTACAAGCTTCTCTTCATCCAAGATGAGACTTAGAAGATATAAACCTTGTTTTGAGAATAGCTCAAGGATTAATTACATGGCCTTTTTTTCACTTGGTGGGATGGAATGGGGCACAGCGCCACTTCGCTCTTTAGCCCGAGATTCAAATACCTCCTTGGAGACAGGTCATAAAATCTACATAGAATAAGAGATTTACTATAGCTACATCACCAGACAATGGGGAAATGTGTTTTTCAACAGGTAATACACCAGATCTTTGGGGTTGTTCAGCCTGGAGAAGAGAAGGCTCCAGAGAGACCTTATAGTGGCCTTTCAGTACCTAAAGGGGGCCTACAGGAAAGATGGGGAGGGACTCTTTTATCAGGGAGTGTAGTGATAGGACAAGGCATAACGGTTTTAAACTGAAAGAGGGGAGATTTACATTAGATATTAGAAAGAAATTCTTTGCTGTGGGGGTGGTGAGGCACCGAACAGGTTGCACAGAGAACCTGTGGCTGCTCCATCCCTGGAGGTGTTCAAGGCCAGGCTGGATGGGGCTTTGAGGAACCTGGTCTAGTGGGAGGTGTCCCTGCCCAGGGCAGGGGGGCATCGGAACAAGATGATCTTTAATATCCCTTCCAGATCTAACCATTCTATGGTTCTATGGCCATTCTTTGTAAATAAGAACATGAATGTCCCAAGGCAAAAATATTGATGTCATTTAAAGTGGTAGCGGTTGTGGTCTCAACAGGAAATCACTCTTTGGCAGTTGAGTATTACAGTAAATACAAAAAGCTTTACCACTGGTAACTACAAGTGTTACACATATTTTTGAGCCTGGAGACAAAACAGCAGGCTGAATTTCCAGCCCACAGTTTCATGTCAAAAGTGCCCATCCTAAAGATTCCAGAGCTTATGCTTTTTTGCCTGTCAATAGTCAGTGGAAATGGATGTTGGATTTACCAGCTGGATTTTTGAGTATCTGCTCAAGAAGTGAGACGTGGATGCACCCTGCTCCTGGGTGGGAACAGTGCTTCAAAACACACCTGCTATCAACTAGTATTAAATAGGTCATATATGGTTCCTATTTGGTTGAAAATCCATCAGGCAAATAACAGGAAGCCATCACCTAGATGTGTTGTCTATTGGTAACACTTTTCACTTTTTAATTATTGTCAGGTTATTCCCTAGCAATTCTGCAATGCAGAATGGTAGGAGGTGCCTGGCTGAAGCGACGATTACCTTATTGCCCATATTATGGTCTGAAAGCATGAAAGTGTCCATTGGGTTGGTGCTATTCTTGTGTAGCAGCCCTGCTTTTGCCTGGCCGTGGGCCCCATATGGGCCCCTGACCCACCTGGCCTTGGCTCATCCCCGTCCCCATTCCCACAGAGGTGCCCAGTGTCACTGGGCTGACCCTGAAAGCACTTGCTTGGGAAATGCTGTTGAATGAGGAGAGAGTTCAGAACCAGGTTTCTCACTTCCCATGAGGTTAATATATAATACACATTATGTATTTTTATATATAGCTTCAATTGCTAAGTTCCTGGCCAAGGCCTGCACTTCAGGAGCTTCCTGAAGGCTCTGCTGTTCCCCACTGGCCATTGGCAGGGGCTGCTCCTCTGAGCTCCCTTTTCATCATTTTTAAACCAACCATAGACACCCAGGACAACCCTAGACACTGGCCTTATGTTTTAATTATTGCAGTTAGGCACCTAAAATATGCGGACAGGCAGTGTGGGTCTAGCCTTTGATCTGTGCAACAAACACCATCCCCTTTACTCTTTTACTACCTGTTGTAAATTCCTCCCCTCAAGAGGGCTGTGATCCCAGCTAGGGCTTCTTGCTGCTTGCCTGCTGCTGATGCCAAAAGGATTTATGGGAGGTGCAAGCTCAAAAAAAAGTCTCAAAGGATGAGCTCCCAGTGCAGACAGTTTTCAGTGAGGAGCGCTGGAGAACTAAGCACTTTTTGCATTTCCAGTTCAGGTTTCCATGAGAGGAGGGCAGGGAGCTCCTCTCCCAGCGCTGTCACCTCTCCTTGCTGCAGCCCCAGACCTGTCTCTCTGAGCCACACCAGTGGGGAAGGGACACCACGAGGCTGCATCCCTCCCCGAGGAGTAACCTACCCGTGAAACCGGTGGGTTCCCATTGCCCAAAGCTTGCAGTGGCGACTCTCTGCATCCCTGAATCCCTGCATCCTCAGGGCAGAGCGAGGTCACCCTTGCAGGAAATTTTCTGTCTGTGCTTACAGAAGTTCCAGCAAGCTCTGCAGTTTTACAGAACATGAATTGTCCTCTTTTGACTCACTGACTTATCAGACGGCCCTTAATATTTTTTAAGACAGATTTTGCGTGTGAGATTTGCCGCTCATCTGCATGGTGGGTACTTCCTGATTTAAAAAGAAAAACACCAAACCCCACCTCCAAATAAAACCCCAAACAAGTTCCGAGCATGACTGGTTCCACCCTCCTATTCTATGGGCTGTTCTGGGGTTATAATTCTACATTTCATTATATACATTGTTTTTAAACCCACTCGTCTAAAATGCCTTTAAAAGTGGGAAGGGGGAAAGGACGAAGCAGGGGGTGGGCAGAAGAAAGAAGGAAGCTGTAACAGTTGACAAGGAGTTGCCCCTCCAAGCAGATTGGAGGGCAGTGAAGCCATCCCAGGGTGGGGAAGTGGTGGTTCTATGGGATGGAAATGACCTGTGAGTGAATGGTCCCAGCTTGGGCACTCATCTGCCCATAGACCTGGTGGATCCTGGTCCTACTCATAATTCAGAAATAAACACTGGGCTCAGAGGGAGTAATTCCTAAGGCCAGAGGACTTTAATGCTTAAAAAAGTAGGAGCTTCTCATCCAGGCTTGCAAATGTTTGTTTTAGACCCGCATGTGTGTTGTGAGGGGGCACAGCTCCACAGGTAGCCCTGCCACCCAATCATAGCAAACAGTGGAAGAAAAAAGAGTATTAGTAAGGTGTGTGCTGGTCTTCCTTTGGATCAGATTTTGGCTGCAAACCCCAAAGGGCTCTGATGTGAGAAGCTGAAGAGAAAATGTAGTCAGAGCTGCTTGAATGCTCCACTGGTTTCTGAGGCTAAGTCAGTAGAAAGAAAAACACAGGCAGCAGTGACAGGAGCACTAGCAAGTTGTTCTGAACCCAGCATTTAGATTTTCAAAAAACAGCAAAGGATGAAGCAGCAAATACAGAATTTGGAGGGACTTGAACAATTGTATTATTGTATTCATATTTTCAAAACATCCTGAAAAGGAAACACCCAGTTACATTTCTTTAATTGCTCTGAAATCTCAAAACATTCTACAGATTTCAGAGAAACAGAAGCAAAAAACCTCTCCTGCCATTCTGTGAGTCCAACTGGAAAAGTTCTGGGACAAGAAGACGTTCCCATGTTTTCTTGTCGGACCAGAGCAGCAGGCAGCAAGTGAAGCAACTGTGGGCATTTCTCATGCAAAGACCTTCAAGCTGAACTGAAAAGCAAGTCACCATAGCTTAGCATCTTCTCAAATTGTACTAAGTGGAATCACTTAATTCATAGTATCATTCCAGCAATTAATGTTTAAGTGTAGTACCATGAAGCAACATATTCCTTGCCTCCTTGAGTATCTGTATTGCCCTCCCTCGTGTGTCACCTATGGTTGTTTGCAAGACAGAAGATCTGAGTTTGAATGGCCAGGTATGAAGTTGGTAGAAGGAAAAAAATTGCTTTCTCTCAGTACAAGTTCCCTGAGGATCGCTGTGGAGCTTCATGAGGCTCTTGCCATCACTTTCCTGTAGCAAACCAGAGACCAGAGCTTCTCCCACTGATTGCTTTACATTCTCCTGTTCCCTCTCTCACACAGAGGCTCTGACAACGAGGACCCTCCTTGATAGAGACCAAACTGAAATTCAACCACATGCAAAGAAAGTAAATTTTGTCAGGGCTGTTAACTGTGGGAAGAGCTAACCAAGCAGTATATACCCTTACTTTGAAGCAAATATCTGTTTTTTCTAAAAGTCAGACCAGGAGAGGCAGGAGGGCTGGGGCTGGTGAAGGATGTCAGGATGTCAGAATTCAGATTGCTGCTAAAATTTAGCTATAGTTAAGAAAATTACAAAAAAAAAAAAAAATCCAACTCAAAAATTTGGGAATGCTCATTGCTGAACAGGAGCCAAGAAAACTTGTTTACAGCTCGCTCTCCGTTTAGAACAATTAATCACTAAGCCTTGGCTGCACTTCCCACAAATCACCCGAAAGGACGCCTGTCGGGTTGTGTTAAGCCAAAGCGCAGTGATAGAGTCAGCTACTGCCTGGGATACGGATGAAAACTGGCATGTTAGCTCACTGCTAATAGGTGATTTCCCCCCCGAAAAAAGAGAAATTATCCACTGAGGTAACAGAGAGCACCTCTTTTCCCCTTAATTACTTCCTGATACCTGGACTGAATCCATGATCAAGGAGATGTATTTGAGATTCTCCTGGAGCTCCACAGTTGTGTGCTCTTCTCTGGCCATGAAGGAAAAAAATGCACTCAGAAGTATGCTAAAGATAAAACTAATGAAAGAGGGGAAAAAAGTTCAGAAAAAGGAACAGTTTCTTCCACTGTTCTTTGAAAGAGCTACTGTCCTGATGGAGCGGCAGAAGAGGTGGTTCTAACAGTAAATACAAATCTGGAAAACACCAGAGAACATGAGTTTGTGTGGGCAGACCCATCCATGACGTGAGTCTCGCGTTTGGAAACTCTGAGGTTTTCCCTGGCCAGGGACTGGGTGAGGGACGTGGGCTCTGCAGCTTCATCTCCAGCCATGGGTATCCTCTGCCACTGACCCTCACCTTCCTGTCTTGGTTGTGGACCTGCCTGGTCACTGGAGACATGCCTGGAGACCTGGCTGGTGGCCATCATTTTATCTGCATGGGGAGTCTAGATCACGGAGTCACGGAATCACGGATTTGTCAGAGTTGGAAGGGACCTCTAGAAGGCTTGTTTAGACTGTCAAAGGTTGTTATCTCAGAGAAGAGATAAAAATGATAAATATCTCTTATTCCTCGGCATATTAGATGTTACACACACTGTAAAGGAACACTGTAAAAGTTACACTGTAAAAGGAACCAGAAGCTGAGTTTAGAATTTTATGTGAGAGCAAGAGAGTATCTTGATCTGAAATAGTTATTTTTGTTTAAATGAGAAAATAAAGTCAAGATGAATGCGTGCTATGTTCCCAAACCTTCCCTGAAGAAGCATGAACTTTACAGGTTTATAGGCCTGTCTGGAAATATTCAGCAGCATTCAGTTAGGTCATCATCCCATGTAAACTGGTCCAGGTACAGACTTCTAATTACCTTTAAAAATAATAAAGTGTCTAGAACGTAATTTCTTGGCATTTTCAATTGTATTTTTTCCCTATACTCCAGACATAAAGTGATCACTGTGGCTCTCAGCTGATGCCTAAGAAGCACCAATGAAAACAGAGACATCAAATATTGAGAAGTCTCTCATTTATACGTTATGCCTGCAAAAGAATGGTTTTCTTCAATTAGGCAGTGAGTTGTTGTTCCGTGTCTCCTTTCATGTTCCAGTGTAAAGTTTTCAGCAAGAAGAGAGTTTTTCATTTAGCAGATCCATCGGCCTGTCTACACTATTTTTTGGAACACACAATTATTTTGCCTCCAAATGAACACACATTTGCATTTTGTAATGCATTCTGATTCCAAAATATACTTCAGAAAAATTACATACCAAAGAGATATTCTAGAGTACATTTCAGTTGACTTTTCCTTAAAGTAACAGCTATTAGTGATAAAAGTTTCTTCTTTCTTGAATATCATCGTCTAATATTAACAGCAATAAGCAACAATTTGAGGCATAGAATGTTGCTAAT
>JAHREE010145814.1:0-13101 GCA_033628505.1 Tringa tobata | reverse complement strand
GAGCAGCTGAAACGCAACTACGTGTTGCTGTGGCTACACCAGGTTTGACACCCAGCTCAGCAGCAGCTCAGGCACAGCAAAAAGCACACCTTCAGAGCCCAGGGTACACCCAGCACCAGCAGCTATTCCCCTGCACGCCCCTTCCTCCCCCTTCCACTTGCTGCAGAACAAAATCACCGACTACAGTGCACACGGGCAAGAAACATAATTACACACACACACTCACTATCTTGAGCCCTTCATAATTACATTTTAAATTGGTTTACTCAGAATCCTTTCAGCTAATCGTTTTCACCCAACTCTAATCAACCCTAAGCACCAAAATAAATATAACAGTATCTTTACCTGGCGTTGCCCCTCTCTTCTGCCTTAAGCCCCCATACTCCAGTTTGTTGGGCATCGGGAATTTGAATATGGCCAGTTTTAGGTTCAACTTTTATTATGAGCAAGCACCAGGCTTTTATTCTAAGCCACCAAAATGTACTGGCAAAATTCACACGTGCAAACCAGTGGCAGCTTCCGTCTCTGTGGAATCCCACAAATATTTTCTTCAGTTTCAGTTCCCGCGCCTCTGGATATCTTATAAATGTACAGCTGAAACAGAATGCAAAAACTCAATGCAAACGGACGCCTGATTCTCATTCAGAATCAGTAATTACCTTACTCTCCCTTAAAACTGAGCCTGAACCAAAGATGGCTAAGCTCAGTCTGCATCAAGGGAAGCAGTTCACAGCTTCTTACTTGCTATGCCAATGTTCTTACACACACACAACTGTAAAATCTGCATTTTCATGAGCAAGTCAGCATTTCTTCGAGTTGTCTCTGGCCTGTACTTGTCTGCCTGCAGCTTGCATTCACAGTTTAGGAAAGGAGGCTTGAAAATTCATAGAATCATGGAATCACAGAACAGTTAGAGTTGGAAGGGACCTTAAAGATCATCTAGTTCCAACTCCCCTGCCACGGGCAGGGACACCTCCCACTACAGCAGGTTGCTCAAAGCCCCATCCAGCCTGGCCTGAAGTTTCTTCAACCTGACTCACCAGAGCCATGCATTTCCCATACCCTTCTGGCTGCCCTTCATGACACGACCAGTCTCTCTCCCCTTTACCTTTCTGGGTGAGTCCCACGCTGGCTGGAGCCAGGCTGCTGGTGTAAAACCTTCAGGGCTGCTAAGGAGAAGGGCAGTCATTTTCCCTCTGTTCCCATGCACCCTTAATAACTCTCAGCAGCGCAGCAGTGTGAATCCAGCTCTCGGCAAAGCTTTAATAGCAAAGCTGAAGGTGTGAAGCTTCATTACTTTTAAAATATACTACACAGTTCTGCATATTCGCTGGTGTACATAATGCTCCATCTTACAGCACAAAGTGCTTTCCAGCCACCCAGCTCAGTGCTGTATTCATACTAAGGAATTAAGTTCCCCAGAAATCTGTAAGACCGGCTAATATTTTTAGCTTTTCTTTGTGGGTGGTGAGGGAGAAACCAAGAGGTGAACTGCCTCGCTGGAGGGCTGGGCATGGGCACTCTCATCTACCCCAACACAGCTGTCCAAGACCAAACCCAGCAGGGTTGTCCCAGTCTTTAATGCCAGTTTCTGAGGTTTCACTGGCCTGGGGGAGGTGGGAGGAGAGGTGGATTGCTGTGCTCCAGAGACAGAAAAGCGTGTCAGTATTTTAATCACTGGACAGAAAAACAAGTAAGGAGGAAATTAAGTTTCCAAAAGACATTTTTTCTTTCCACATCACGAGGCACCTCACCTGCTACCAGTTGGTTCACGAGGATCATTTGCCCTTGGGCTTTGCCTTCTCTTGCCACATGCCCTCCTTAAGCAGCTGTGACCACATCACGCTCCCCCCAGCACTGACTCTCACTCCCTGCCTCCCCACAGGACCTGAGCAAGCTATTTGCCCTCACTCAACTCTTGTTTATGGGTTCCGATACAAAAGACAAGTGTTCATATGGCATACTGTATCTAGGAAAATGTCATGCTTCATACATTCAGTTATCAACCACTATGCCAAGTGCTTTATGTTATCTACAAAAAGCAGACTTCAGAGGGAAATGAACTACGGCAAATCAAAGTCTATTACTGGGAAAGAGAGGAGAGTTGTAAGCCAGGCTTGCAGCGTTCTTCCAGCTGCATAACTTTCTAAATAACTTTACCCAGCAGAAGAGCCAATAAATAGTCACCCAGTTGCAATCAAAAATAACAACTCAACCTGCTGTTACCTAGAAAGGCTTTTCTAAGCCCCTAGGGCACAACATCATGTGCACAACTGCAGCGGACAGCAGTGCGCCCGTCCAGAGACAAAAGGGTGGAAAAAAACCTCCCAGAGCAACTGGGAAGAAGCAAAGAGAAGGCCCCACACAATCCACCCAAATGCGTCCAGATGCCATGGCCACCCACCTCCAAACTCAAAAGCTGGGCAGCACTTAGGCTTACCCTTCTACCAGGGTAGGGTACACACCGAGGGCTGAGCACTGCTGCCAGTGAGTGCCCAGCAGGACAGGGAGGTACCACGCACAGCTTCAGCCCTGATTCATTACAAGGAGTTAATTACTCCCCTCTCTCCCATTATCTCCCATCTTCCCTTATTCATACACACCACCTGGACCCAAACGGAAGGGACTCAGCCTCCGTACTCAATAGTTGCTCCCTACGTGCAGAAACCCCCTAATCTCTGCAGCCAGTCCTGCAGCAGGTTTGATCCCTGCGTGGGAGCAGAGGACAAGCAGCCCCATCCACAAGTTACCTCTGCAGCCAGGGCTGTACTCGCCACCCAAAAAATAACCCAGACATTTTTGTTGTAGTACAAACCAGTTTGGTCCAACTCTAACCATTCTACGATTGAATGATTCTGTGATTCTAGGATTCTACTCCTGGCTCACAGAAATTAAACAAATGGTTGTGGGGTTTTTTTTTCCTAATCTTGATGCTAAAAGACTGAGAGCCACTGAGTAAGAGGTGGCTTTGAAACATGTCAGCTCTTCTGGATTCAGGGGAAAGGGATATGAAATTCAGAAACTAAACCTCAACCCAAGCTTTATAACTGCTTGTTTGTAACGGGTCAAGGCAAAAACAGGGGCCTGGATTCATTAAAAGTTTGGTGGTTTGGACTTTGGACTTGCATCTGGATTTGACGATTTGACAGTGTGGGTGTACATATATCAGCGGCGAGGAAATTACCATAGGAAATTAAAAGCACCAACACACAAATCTGCAGCCAGTAAGAACAATAAAGAGGAACTGTTTAAATGTACCAGGAACAAACAAAATCCTAACAATGGGATAGCTCCACAGCTAGATAGGCATCTCAAAATTGTCAGTCATGATTCATAAAAGCAGAAGGATTCAATAAATATTTCAGGTTTGTATTTGGAAAGTAGCAGGATGATGTATTCTTATCTCCCAGCGATAAGGAAACACTTTCTATTCCATCAGTTACTTAGGGGAAAGTTAAACAGCACCTATCAAAACCAAACGTTTTTCAATCAGCAGCACTTGGTAAGTTGCACCCCAGCATATTAAAGAGGTGTGCCAAAGAGATCTCCAAAATCTCAGTGCTGACTTTTCACACATCCTGGACCACTGCAGAACTTCCAGGAGACTGGCAAAAAGCTCATGAGGCATCACTGTTTACAGAGGGTAAAACAAGCAACCTGGGCAATCACAGGCTGGTCAGCCTAACACTGATCAAGGAATCAAGTGGATTGATGGGAAGGATTAACAAGGTAACAAACAGTCTTTTTTTTCCCCCATCCCTTCTTGACTAGTACCACCCAGTGCAGGTCCTGGCCTGGAGATGACAGCAAGTCCCCTCTGCCCCCATGTCTCATTTGCATTGCAGCTTCATCCCGCTCAGACAGGCTCCTGTGGGTCAGAGTTGAAAAAGGCCTAAAAGATGGCAGCGTAATTAATAGTCATCAGCATGGCTTTGCGGACAAGTCTTGTCAAATGAGCCTGGTGTTGCTTTTTAGGGAAATTACAAGTTTAGCTGATAAAGGTAGCTGTGTCTACGTCATGGCTTTCAACATCTGTGAGGCATTTAACACAGTCCCACATGGCATTCTGATTAAAATAATTAGCACTATCCAGCATGAATATACCTCATAATAAATCAATTAAAAGACGGTGAGCCAATAGTGCTCAAAAGGCAATCCTAACTGAATCACCCTCCTCTTCTGAAGATGTCTAATGAGATCCCACAGAAAACTCTCCTTAGCCCAGTGTGCTCGCTATCCTTAGCAATTATCTAGAGAAAATGAAAAAATGTAGCTACTGAAAGCTAGATCTGATTAAAAAAATTGCTGGAGTGGTAAATAACGGAGAGAAGAATAGTTATACCGGCAGATCTGCATCAGTGGGTCAAGTGGATTCACTGGAACCAAATGCATCGATGCCTTAAAATCGATAACTCCCTCAGTACATGGCAGGAGGCCCACAGCAGGCACAGAAAGATCTAACAAGTAACTTCCATCTTAGCATTCCATGGTGCTCAGTTGGAGTGGATTTTTCCTAGGTATGTCTAGTAAAGTGACCAGAAGAGAAGCAGGCATCAATGCTGAATGTTGAACACAAAGTATTGACACGTGTTGGCTCTAGGACAGTGAGACAAACCTCTCCAGGCATCCTCAATGTATTGCTGAGATTGAAAGGCTCCTTCTGTGTTTCAGAACAAGAACACAGCCCTCACCCACAGCTATCATCACTAGGTTTCAGAATGAATGCTGAATCTCTCCTACCATTTGGATGGCAGGAGGACATCTTTCCTTCTCATTTCAGAAACTATGCCGTGAACGTTCAGTCCCCCAGCAGCTCAGCAGTGAACTCTGCTGCGTAAGCACAATCTCTTCTTATTTTTGATTTTCCATGTGGTCTGCCTCAGCCTTTGGCCTAAGCATTCCTGCTTCCAGGCATGCAGTTAGACTGCATGGTTGAACAGGATGCCTTCCCTACACTTAATCACAGGGGACACAGCCACTGCTGGTACGCATCAGGACTTAGCAAAGAGCATATAAGAAATCATAGGAACTTCTGCACAGCCCCATGCCCCAGTATAAGGATCTATTACATGCTGAGTCATAAACCTCATAAAGGTTTAATATGATTTCTTTTTTCTTTAAAAAAAAAAAAAAAAGAAAAGATAAAAGGAAATTCTTTGGGCAAGGCTTTGAGCTCTTCTCCTTTCACTGTTTCACAGCCATTATTTTTGGCAGTCTGGAGCTCCAGAGCCTGAGGAGTTGATTTTTGCCCCACTGAACACCCACCTCATCCCGGGAAGGGAGCTCCCAACCAGAGGAAGTCAGGGCGGAGAGAAAACCCTCACTTAATATACGTGGTTCCCCCAGAGCCAGTGCTTCCCAAAATAATCCCAACAGTAAGCCTAAAACCTGACCCGACAGGACCAACAGAAGCAAAGGACATGTCCACTGATAACTGACCCTCCACAGTTTCTGTGCCCTGCTGCAGCAACGGGGACGCCTCCAAGCTGAGCTCAGCACATGAGCCACGTTTCAGTGCCATCAGCTCGGTCACAGCTGGGAGAAGGAGCGATTTTCCAAATGGCTTGGGCAGGGGAATTACCATCCTGTGAAATAATTCTGGATCCGGGGCAGTGACTTGTGCTCTCAGCTGCTTTAACATCTCTGAGGGACAACTCAGCAAAGGAAGGAAGAATGATACCAAATGCTGGGATCCTTGTGCTGAGGCAAGGAGTTATAATTGTTGCTAGAAACAACTTTGTGTGCATCACTCAACCAAAACACCGCAACAATGCAAGAACTGAACTAAAATCGATACCGTGTCATAAACAGGAGGTATACATCAAAAACGTATTTCTTAGAGTGATATTCTTTAATTGCCATGATGCTATAAAGGAAGCAATTCTGTATATAAAACAGCAGGGCAGCTTTTTGCAAAGCCTGCATCCAAGAAATAACGCCATCGAAAGGCTCAGAGAGCTCACCATTGCTGTACGCCTGGCGGAGCTGACTAAAAGACCAGTAGCAGCTGGCAGGAAATGGGTAAGAAAGCTGACCACAGATAAACTGTAGGATGCTAAAGAGTAGCAGAAGATATACTCTGGGAGAGGAAGCCAGGCTGTCAGGTCACACTGTAGTCTAGTGCATACAGTACATACAGTCCGCTATTGAAGTATGCGGCCACCAGATAATGGTCAGGGGACACAGCTGTCGGGTGACGATGAAGTAACTCCAAGGAACCCGAAGCAGAGTGTGGTACAGCTGCGGATGTTTCTGTTGAGCAGGATAAAGCCTGCCTGTCTCAAGGGTACCGTAGCAAATTCAGTGTCATGACTGCACTAAATAATTAGGTTCACGATGCTTATTTAAATCAGCATCGATCGAAACAGGATGCCAGCGAAAGCTCCTCGGAGCCGGGCTTGATCTGTGCATAAGTGGAAGCACACAAACACTTACCGCGTAGCCTAAATAAAACAACATTTGGGTTTCATACTCATTTTGCAGGTAAGGCTGCCAGCAGTGCCAGGGAGGGCTTTTCCTCCGTGCGGCAGTGGGCGGCCGTGCGGAGGCGGTGGGGGATTTACCGGCGCCTCAGTGGGAGCAGGACAGGGCCTCAGGTATCATTTAACATTGGAAGGCTGTGCCCGGGCTGGATGCTGGCATAGCCGCAGCGGAGATATTGAGCTTTCCTCATTATATGAAGAAGGTAATTATGGATCATTAACCTGCTGGGTGGCAAACGGTGCGGCGTGCTAAGTGGATCCAGGAGAAATGTGATGACAGAGCAGGGCACGTTCTGCCAGTTTTGCCAAACGGCCAGAAAGTGGCTGCTGGATCATACAGGGATCAAAGAGCAGGAGTTTAAAATACACCCTGTAATGGCTTATAACATCGGTTCTTAGTCACGCAGCTCTCCGGGAGGGTATTTCAGAAGATCCATTGGCTGAAACCTTATTTCAGGCTCAGGAAGCTCCTAAGGTGGAGGAAGAGAGCCTCATCCAGATCCACAGATGTGTGTTTTACAACATTCGCTCAATGAGAGAAGGCAGGGGACACTGATGGACAACACTGGCCTTCGGATGGCTCCAGGAGACGCCTACGCTCACCCCCAGCATGCAAAGGAGAAATGAACCACACTCCAGCTGTGGAAAGGCCATTTCAGCAGGAGGGAGAGCTGCTGCCTCGGCAGCACGGCCACAGCTAAAGGCAAGAGGTGGGCTACGAGCCCACCAGCCAGCCGAGGGCAGAAACTGCCCTTCAGCCTTGAAGCAACAGCCAAAGAGACGAGCTGCTGTGTGGGAACAATCGGCTTTTCCCTCCTCACTCTGCAGAATGAGAGGAGTGGATGCACTAACTAATGTGACATTTGCTTTGATGTTGGTTTGCTGTTTTTTTTTTTTTTTTTTTTAAATTCCAAGTGTCCTCTAACTAATGGAAACGACAGGGCTTTGCACCTGGGAAGGCCGTTGTGCATTTCTCTCCGATAGGCAGGATATCAGGGTTAGCTAAATATGAGTTCAGCTGTGGGACTGACTCACCGCTTGTTCCTGGAACTGTCTGAAGGAGGGGAGGATGCTGTGGGCAGGCTCTAACTGTATCATCTGGGTTAGGGCCGGTAGCAGATGGTCCTAAAAACATACTTCCATGTGGGTTTAAAATAGCGCAGCACCCACAATCAGCTGAATGGGGAAATGTGAAAAAGGCTTGTCACACAAGGAATGCTGCTGTGAAGATCTGCAGTCAGGAGGGGATCCAAAGCTTCCCCAGCCCTCGCAGCGTGGAAGTGCCCGAGGACCGGCTCTCCCCATTCACGCTGGCTCACACCACTGCCCCATCCCACCAGCCCTGGCAGGGGGATCCTGACCTTCCCATCATATTTCATGCGAGAGAATGATCTTTTTTTCCCCCTATCATGAAAGAAAATGAGGAAACTTTCTCTTAAAGCAGCTTTTCTAGTTACGCGGCGCTCCCTGTCCACAGCAGTGCAAAAGCTTGAGCCTGAAAAACTACATTTAAAAAAAAAACCCCTTCTTCTTCGTGAGCCAACCTGCTGTACGTGTTGGCCGGCAGCAATGACAGCCCTAAATAGTCCGAGTCTATAGTTACATCCCGCTGGCTGCTCTGATGCCACACACAGAGTAAAAGAGGTGGTGACAGGGGAGGAATCACAGTCGGCTCCGAGGCGCCGGGCGGCTGGCTCTGCCGAGGAGCCAGCTGAACCACCCGGGGGTCGGCAGGGAGCATCCTTGAGGAGCGCCCAAAAGATCTCCCGAGGAGTGGGAGCTGTACGGCCAGTTCCCCCAAAGATCTCCCAAGGAGCAGGAGCCATAGGGCGAGTTCTCACAGCACGCAGCAGCCTGAGCAGAGGGGCTCGCTGGCAGCAAGGGAGGCACAGCAGTGCAGGGAGCACTGCAGGGCTGCCCTCTCCCTTGCCCCAACATCGACCCGGTGTAACCAGCCATGGCTAACTTCACCTAACTGTCCCCCACAGACAGCACAGAGATGCCTTCCCAGCGCACATCCGAGGATCCCACCAACATCCTCTGCTTGAAGAGAGTCAGGGTGACTTGCTTCTCAAGGCATAGGTTAACCCCCAAAGCTTCCAGCACCTGAGGGAATGGGCTGAAGTGAAAACAAAGGAAGAACTGTTGCTATTTGTGTGCCCGGCTTCCCTGGGCCAATGGGTACAGAGACACGGGAAAGAAAAGAACTGTTCTCCCAGCCTTTCCCCTATCCTCTGTGTTGCAAGGGATGCTACTGAAAAACGCCCGAGTCCTCCTCACGCCCCATATTTGTGCCTCAGTAGATGTGCAAACACATCAGCAAAGGTTTCTTGCTCCTTCCCCTCTCCCCCGCCTCCTGCCTTTCTGCCATGCAAGCACCAAGAGCGATCTGGGCTGTAACCTTTAGAGGAAGAGAAATATCACAGGCACATCTGTTTTTACAGCTAATTGGCCGCAGTTTTTGAAATGGGCAGAAGTGGCTCAGATGAACAAAAAGAGATCCCTGAGAGCCCTGGTCCCTGTGGGGGCCTGGCTCTAGCTCCTAGTGCAGCTCGTGGCAAATGTCCCACTGACACCAGACAGACGTGCTGAGGTTAGCTTGGGATCACACCGACTGCTGGTGCAGAGGGGTCCATCCCCCATTTGCTCCACTGGAGTTAAAAGCAGGTTTCGAAAGCAAAGATTTTTCCTACGCGTTACCCCAGCCTTAAAAAGCAAACGCACGATATCTGCATCTTGCACTTTGTTTTCAGCATCTCCTGTAAACTGTTTTTAGCACTGCAAGAAAGAATTTTTTAAAAATGATTTTCTGTGTTTGGCTCAGTGACTGGGATTTTATCGGTACAAAACTATTAGTAGAGCACCAGCTTGTTATGCACTTTCTGCCAATACAATAAAGGCTGTAACAAGAGATGTTTTAGAGGAAGATTATTTATTACTGCCAATGGTTGCAGAGAAAGTGCTCATTTGGGCAGAGTGGGCTGAGGGAAGGAAAGGCTGTCCTGGTGCTCACTGCAGCCTTCCCTCATTACCTTTCCCAGAAAGCATTAAGCTTCCCGCCTGCACTTGCAGTACATATCCCACAATTCTACCAGGAGACAGTCCCCAAAATCTGTAGTCAGAGATTTTAAAAGATGGGAAAGCTATCTGAGTTCACATAGGGCTGCCCTTTCCACCCATGCTTTCACATTTTGGTCCTTGCCAGCTGCAGCAAAGGAGCTTTCCTCCTCTTTCCCCACCTGCTAGACCCCGCTGAACAGACACCACTCAGTCACTCCTGTTCAAACTGCAGTTGCACAAATTGGGCAGGAAGCTTTGTAGATGCAGAGGAATGCACAAAGGTACAGTCTTAAAAGATCTGAATAGCACT
Source organism: Tringa tobata (assembly GCA_033628505.1). Classification (NCBI taxonomy): domain Eukaryota; kingdom Metazoa; phylum Chordata; class Aves; order Charadriiformes; family Scolopacidae; genus Tringa; species Tringa tobata. Next base: position 3,249 of record JAHREE010145814.1, on the reverse strand, counting down.
TCTGTTTCTGCCTCCAAGCTTGCAGAGAGGAAATTCTCCAAAATCTGTAAGATAATCTCTTTCCTTGTTGCCTATGCAAACTATATGCTCCTTTAACTGGAAATGATCACCTCCCCAGGACCTTACTTATTTTTACTGCCTCTCTCATCTCCCCCCAAGCATTCAACATACAATGGTGAAATAGCAAGCCTAACATATGCCACAGTATGAGTACATAATATCTTGCAATAAATGTAAATTATATCTATATTTAAATAGAAAGAGCATAACTGTGAGAAAGAATGACCTTACCTACTTCCCATTCGTGTTATGCAAACACCTTTCACATGTGTCTTTGCTCACTGAATGCAAACAGCGAGTATGTATGCAGCCATGCCCACAAAGCACACATTCCTCATTAAAATCCATGCAATAAATTTGTATCTGATTGACTTTTAAATCCTTCACCTTCCCACAACTCCATCTTCCCCAGATCTAGTGATCCAAATCCTGTTCACTTCTTCAGGCAGCCTGTCACAGTCGGGGTCTTCTGTCTCCGCTAGTGGAGAACATCCTCCCATCCCTACGGATGTCACTGGATGGAACCCCAGAACTGGTCACATCCAGTCCCGCACCATCAGCAGCAAGGTGAAGAGGTGACACACAGAGTTTGGTATTGTGCAAAGGGAACAGGCTGCGCTTGCCAACGGGGCGCTATTTTTTTGGAAAATCAAGGCACACGAGGACATTAACATGCTTCATTTTTACACGGGGGAAAGTTTTTCTCAGGTTATTTTTAGAAAGATTTACTGGTTTTAATTTTGGTAGTTGGATCCTAAAAAAGGAAGCATGGCACATGGCCTCTTAAAGAGTTGCAAACCCCACTCTCAATAAAATTTAATATGCCTTGCCTCGCCTTTTCTTTAATGTGCACTGTGTGGAGTGCAGCGGGGGAACATTTTTAGCATCAATCATTTCGGCACACTCCTGAGCAATGCGAGTGCCTCACACCTCTGCAGGGAGGGTGGTTATTCAACAGGACCGCTTATTTTCTCGCACGTGCGCGCACCCACAAACGCATGCACTCCGGCATCTTTTCCTTGCTCTCAGGTGGCACTCTCCGGTGTAGGAGTCACTAGGTGCACGGAGGTCAAGAGAACTGTGCTGACACAAACTCAATTGAACAGACCAGATCCTCACCCCAGCAAAACGGGAGCTCTGATGAGTGCATATGGATACGTACTCCGGGTGCGTGCCGCTGCGTGTCTGTGTGTACGTCCAGGTAAATTTCCCATCTGCTAATTCCTGACGGAACGAGGGTGGCCGAATCTGCTGCTGCAATGAACTGTGATGGAGTCCTGTGTAATTTGACAGAGCTGTTACAGGTTACAACAGCTAAATGGTTGGCTCAGATGCTCTGGAAAGCTGCTTCAGGAGAGAATTTTGCTGCCGTATCTATTATATGAAAGCAGTACTGCTATAGAATGTATTATTTATTGCATATATTTTGCCCCTGGTGCAATCAGGAGAGTGCAGTATACGGTGAAGAGGAGCAGAACCACCTCGCTCACTATGTGCAGTCCCTCCAAGATCACATTAATAGATGTTCTCCCTCTGAGTATTTTTTCCATAACACACACACACACAAACATATACACTCACACTAAAGCACAGACCACAAAACACTCCTGAGAACTAAAATTGTTATAATACAATACTAAAATAGGCGAAAACCACAGCATGCCCTGGAAGCATGAGAGATCAAAGTGTTACCAGTATCCTAGGTCCCAGAAGTAATACAGAATTTGCTCCCAATCCCTAAAAAAGGAGTCCATTTGGGTCCCATCATCTATCCTGGATGCCACCTGGAGCTTTGGCTTCATCAAGTTAAAATGTACACAAAAGGGCAGTGCACCCATCATGGATGATCATTTATTCAAGTAGATACTGACAGCTAACATTCTGGCTGACAACACAGACTTCCTTAAACTGCAAGCCCAACTTTCTACAGGGGGGGTTAAATACGAAGGCTGTGCAGAAGAGGACTTCAAGAAGAAGACCTTTTTAGTCAGTATGGCCCTTCTTAGCCGTGTTAGTCAGTATGTCATTGCAGAACTCTAGAAATAAGCTAATATTCCCCCCGAGGTAAGGTTATAAAGCGGCAATGTGAAAAGTACTACTGATTTAAAGCAAGCATCCCCACTTTCCTGAAGATAGTTTTCCTCTAGGAAAATTTCTCATAAAACATGAGATCCATAACATTTGGGGTTTTAGTAGAGACAGATCGGTACAGCTTTGAACCTCCCAAATGAGATATTCACAAAGCTTTTCAAAGGAACAGGTGGATTTGAAAGCAGAATTAGACACTTCGTATTTAATCACCCAGAGTTATCACCTATGACTGATTTTCAAACAATTGGATGCGAATTGGCCACAGAACATGGTTAAAAGGAAGTTCATAGAAAATAGATCACGTGAAATCTGGAGCCAAAATACATACGGCCTAATTTAAAAACAGGATTAAAGGAAATTCACAAAGTCATTTTGCTGTCAGATTTAATTAGTACGCTTAATATGTGAGATCACCTGAATCTACTTTTACTTGTTTTGTGTCCCATTAGGAGTTTCACAGGAGCTATAATATGATTGAGTGGTCCTTGTGAGGGATGAAGCTTAGGCTGCTTTGAAACAAATTGAATTAATTTGAAATGATTCTTTCCAGGTATGACATTCTTGGAATCAGATGTGGGAATAAGGAGGGAGGGCATCAAAAGTACAAATAGACAGACCTATAACCATACCCAATTTTTTGTGTGCACATGGGCACCTTTTTAAATATTTGCAAAAATATTGTAACCCTAGAAAGCGTATTCACATAAGATTACAATTGATGCTACGCAGAATTAAGTCAGCATTAGAGATACTTCAGTGGCAAGGGTCTTCACACAAATTTTTCCGGGTTCCTAAAATGTGAAAGTTGTGGGGACTGGGTTGTGGGGCTTCTTTTGGTAGATGTTAGAGAGTAAATTTGCACACAAAGGCTTTACAGTGAGTGAAATGGGCCAGATTGTAGGTCACTGGCTGAGTTACATCTATGGTGGAGGAAAGGGGGCCTTATTTTGAGTGACATTCACAGCCTTTCCACTTGATTTCACTGCTCTTGATTGATTTTACATGGAAGTCACTGAGGGGTTGACACTGCTGAGTAGCAGTGTAAACCCCTAAATTGGATAGACAGAGCAGATTTTATACTATTTCCCAAACAAACGG
>JAHREE010145779.1:0-10839 GCA_033628505.1 Tringa tobata | reverse complement strand
GAAAAATACATCAATTAGCTGAAGCAAAATTCAGCCCGTTTCTCACAATTCACCCCCTTTCATTCATCACATTTTTGCTGAAGCTCATTATCCTGTTCCCATTTATTCAATAATAACTGTAAACTCCCATTTTGTTCTTCTTTCTGGTGATCTCTTTTCCTTAGGACCATAATTCTCTCTGTTGTATTACCTTGACTTGAAGTTCTTGTATTTGGTAGACTGGTCACTTGCATTCCTTCTACCACACTAGAGATTAACCTCATTGCACAAGGAATAAAGCAAGGTATGAATAACAGCCCAGCAGAAGCACATAACAAAATGAAGCCCACCTTCTTCCACCAAGAGACTCCAAAAAAGTCATTCCACCAGTCAGCATCTATCATAGACTTCCATCTTTGCACTGGGACATGTGCTAGTTTTCTGATGTTTGCTGCTATATCTTTCACAGCTTGTCCGTTGTCATCAATTTGAAGACAACACTCCGACGTGTTAAACTTGCCGCAGAGCCCCCCTTCTTCTGCTAATAAGTAGTCTATTGCCAATCTATTCTGGTATATTGCAGTCCGCATCTGTGTTTGTTGGGTCGCTATTAATTCTAATGCTGAGGCTGTCTGATTGGTAATTACTTCGAGTACTGCTTGCAACCTAATTATTCTATTGAGCATATAGATAGGTGTTCGATATCCCCAGCTACCATCTTGTGCCCATGTTGCACGTCCATAGGTTTCTATAATGCGTTGAGGGGGCCATTCATCCTGTCCCCATTTTTGAGTCCCTCCTATATCGATAGCTGACCGTTTATTTCTCCTCAATTCATCATATAATTGGACTCCCAGCCCAGCGGCCTGTGCATCAGACAGCAAGAAAAAGAAAGGCATTATGTATCCAACATAACATATTCCTGACCAATTTGGAGGTAACCTTCGATAAGCATGTTGCCCACATATCCAATAATGGCCTTCTAAAGCCCAAGCCCCTTTAGCAAATGGACCATCCCATGTTTCATCATCATGTGGGGGTCTCATAATATAGCGGATCTTCAGAGCCCAATGGTCCTCCTGATATAGTTAGATCCCCATAGGAATCGCAATAGTCACATTCAAAGGCCTCTGCATCTGGATGCCATTTACAGTTACATCCTCTTTCCTTTGTTGTTCGATTTGTAGCTGACCAAAATTTCTTGAAATATGTCCTAGTCCCATTTGAATCTTGCCAAGCCCACTGATAGACTCTTATTACATGGTTTTTGCTAGTAGTATTGTCCCGCTGACAAGCCAGGAACAGAGAATCTTTAAACCCCCCTCTTTTACCAACCTCTTTTGCTGCTGCCCTGCAACCAGCATGCCAAGGTTCATGGAAGGAACACCTTACCCAAGTGCCATCTCTGAGCTTAATATGTGTTTGGTTCCACCTTCCTTGGTACCTTCGACAATTATAAGGCGTACATAGTGAGTCATAACAGTCCATTCCTGGTGACAATGTCCATTCACATTCACTTCTCCCCAAATATTTCCCTCCTGGCCTGGTTCTGTTCAGGCAATAGTTTCCCTTCCCTGGGTATGATATTTTCCATGCAATTCCCTCTTCAGCCCAGAATTTTGTTCCATGGCGCACTGTACTTAAGCTACTCACTAACCATTTGGGCTGGACAGGCCGGGCTACCCATGGCCATTCTTCGGATCCCTTCGGGCTTCCACATACCCAACAATTACTCAAATTAAAGCTTTTTGCTATTTCGTTCCCTAATGCCACAAATTGGTTATCTTCTATTTGACTGTAACACAGAGGGATGGTCACAAGGTTCATTATTATTATAATATGAAACCTGCCAAGGTCTGGCACAGCCTTTCCTCCCATCTCTCAACGCCTACTGGGTTGCAGCCAGCAGCGGAGATCTTTTGCAGAAGGGGAGTGAAGAGGCTGACCCAGTCTTGCCCTTGGCTTTTGGTTTTTACTGCAGAACCTTTGCTTATACCACCCCCAGGTATTACACTGTTATTTCATTACTCTCAAATTTACAAGTTTTGCTTCTTAAGAATCAACTTCAATGGGTCGTTTCCCTGAGTTACCGTCCACTCTCCAGAAGGTAGAGTTACTGGTCCTTTTACCTGAGTAGCATGCGTCCACCCTTTTTCTTTAGTTCTTACGGCTGCTTCTGTTGTCAGGAGTACCAGAAAAGGTCCTTCCCACACTGGAGTCAGATTATTCTCTTGCCAGGACTTCACTAGTACCCAGTCTCCAGGCTGTATCTGGTGTAGTCTGAAATCCAGTGGAGCTGTCTGAGGCAGCAATCCGCGCTGTCTTAATTCTTCAAGAGATTGGGCTACTCCCCACAGGTAATTTTTAAGAAAAACATCATTAATTTCAGGAATCGGCACACCTTCTTCCCTTCCCAAATATGGAAGACCAAATAGCATTTCATATGGAGACACTCCCAAATCTTTCCTTGGAGCAGTCCTAATTCTCAGCAAGGCTAGGGGTAGGCATTTGGTCCAGGGCAGCTTAGTCTCTATTATCAGCTTGGTGATATGTGTTTTGAGAGTTGCATTCATCCTTTCGACTCTGCCAGAGCTCTGAGGATGCCAGGGGGTGTGGAAGTCCCATTGTATCTCCAAAGCTGCACATACCATCTGCAACACTCTGGAAGTGAAGTGGGTTCCCCGATCAGAATCTACTCTTTCTATTATTCCATATCGGGGAACCACTTGCTCTAGTAAAATCTTGGCAACGTTTGAAGCAGTAGCAGTAGTGGTAGGGAAGGCCTCCACCCAGTGTGTAAGATGATCCACTATTACTAACAGGTATTTCCATCTTTGTACCTTAGGGAACTCTGTGTAGTCCACCTGGACACTCTGGAATGGTCTGAGGGCTAATCTTCGCCCTCCATTAGGGGTTTTTCTCATCACCTTTTTATTTACTTTCTGGCAAATTAAACAGTGATCTCCTATCTGTTTGGCCACAGCATACACACCTAAACAACCATACGTTCTCAAAAATTGGTCACATAAAGCTTGTGTTCCCCAATGAGTTTCTGAATGCAGTCTGGACAGTATCTCTCGAGTGATTGCCTTATTTAACATCTGTCTCCCATCCGGGAGAACCCATTTACCTTCTTGGGTTTTTACACACCCCATCTTTTGAAAGGATTTCTCTTCTTCTTCAGTGAATACTGGTAGCTTAATGGGGGCTTCTTTACCAGGTATTAGGATTCGCATTTCTGTGACCTTTCCTAGGGCTGCCTCCTTTGCTTGTTCATCAGCCAATATGTTACCCTTGGCATCTAGTGTATTCCCCTTTTGATGTCCAGCCACATGCACCACAGCAATTTCTTCTGGTTTACTCAAGGCTTCTAGCACTTCCAACACCAGTTGCTCGTGCACTAATCCTTTACCTCTAGATGAGATTAACCCCCTTTCCTTCCATATCTTCCCAAAGGTGTGAACTACCCCAAAGGCATATCTAGAATCTGTGTATATTGTTCCGTTTTCTCCCTCCAATAGCTCCAGAGCTCGCTTCAAGGCATATAGTTCACATGTCTGTGCTGACCAGGAGTTTGGAAGCCTTCCTTTTTCCACGACATGGTTTTGTACCCCATCTACAATTGCATATCCACTATGACGCTTCCCATTTATACACTGAGATGATCCATCTATAAAGATTCTCTTTCCCTCAGGCAATGCTTTCTCCCCTAAATCCTCTCGAACTTTGGTTTGATATTCGATGATATCAAGACAATTGTGCTCTGGTACCTCCTCCTTCATTTCCCCATATAAATATTGGGAAGGGTTTAGGTTTTTGTCAGTGGTTAATACCAAATCATCTTTTTCCATTAAGATGGCTTCATACTTCAGAATCCTTGAATCAGTTAGCCACCTTCCGGACTTCTGGCTTAATATTGTTCTTACTATGTGAGGGGTGGATACTATCAATGTTCCCCCAAAGGTCAGTTTCCTACTTTCCTCCACCAGTAAAGCTGTTGCTGCCACCGCTTGCACACAGGTTGGCCATCCTCGTGATACCGGATCCAATACTTTGGACAAATAGGCTACTGGTTGCTTCTGCCATCCCCAGGTCTGAGCTAACACTCCATAAGCTATTCCACCCTCAACATTTACATCGAGGTGAAATGGCTTTTCCAGGGAAGGAAGAGACAATACAGGTGCCTGGATTAGTTTTTGCTTTAGTCCTTCAAATTGCTGCTGCTCCTCTGCTGTCCACTCAGGTTTTTCTGTTTCTTCTTGCAATTTTTCATACAAAAATTTAACATGTTGACTAAAATTATCAATCCATAATCTGCAGTATCCAAGAAGGCCCAAAAATTTTCTTATTTCTTTCTTGCTCCTTGGAACGGGGGTTGCTATAATACCAGAAATTCGTTCTGGATTTATCCTCCTTTTCCCTTCGCTGATCAAATGCCCTAGGTACTTCACCTCTCTTTCCACAAATTGCAACTTAGTTTCTGAAACTCTAAGTCCTTTTTCTCCCAAGAAGTTTAACAATTTGATGGTGGCAGATCGAACTTCCACCTCCTCTTCCCCAGATATTAGTAAATCATCTACATACTGAAGTAGCTTAATTCCTGGAGAAAATGAAATCTGCTCCAGTATTTGTTCTAATACTTGCCCAAAGAGGTTAGGTGATTCTGTAAACCCCTGTGGTAAAGCCGTCCACCGGAATTGCTGCTTCCTCCCTGTTACTGGGTCCTCCCATTCAAAGGCAAACATGTCCCGGCTTTCCGCTGCCAGGGGACAGGTCCAAAAAGCATCTTTAAGGTCTACTACACTGAACCACCTGTGTTCATGAGGTATTTTGCTTAACAGTGTGTAAGGGTTGGGTACAACTGGGTGACGCGTCTGAACAATTTTATTCAGTTCCCTCAAATCTTGCACTAGTCTCCAACCTCCATCTGACTTCCAGACCGGTAAAATAGGTGTATTATAAGAAGACATGCATGGCTCTAAAAGGCCATCTTTTAACAATTCTTCAATCACAGGTTGGAGCCCCTTTCTCCCCTCTAGGGATATAGGGTATTGCTTCACATGCACAGGTTGACTCCCCTTCTTTAATTCCACTTTCAGAGGGGGTATGTCTAATCCCCCTCGGTTTCCTTCTGCCACCCAGACTATTGGATTAATCGCCTTTTCATCCTCTGTCGTCAGCTTATAAAGCTGCACCATCATTCTGTCTTCTTTTGGAACTATTCCGATCCCCAATAATATTTGTAAATCCCTCCCCAATAGATTTACTCCTACTTCAGGTATTACCACTAAGTCCACTTTTACTTCTCGGTTATTACCCTGTACAGTCACTTGCTCCACAATAGGGACGAGAAACCCTTCTCCGTTTATCCCAACCACATTCGTTGTAAGTCTCCCAATTTCATATCCCTGTGGGATTTTGGTTATACTTGTTCTTTCTGCTCCTGTGTCCACTAGGAACACGTATTCCTCCTTCTGGGGTCCTAATTTTAAATTTATCAAGGGCTCAATATGATGGTTAGACCCCAGAAGGTAGAGCCCCTGACACCCCTATTCTTGGGAATAATCATCTCGTTCCATTACTCGAAGCACCCCATCTTTTCTTTGCCTTATTGGACATTCCCTCCTAAAGTGTCCCTCTCACCCACAGTGAAAACACTTTCTAGGTCCTGTTTGCCACCCATGAAAGTTTCCTCTCCCAGATGGTTGAATCCTATATTCTCCACGCTCGTGCTGTGGTCCCTGGCTGGGACCTCTGCCACGATTTAACCATCTCTCCCTCCCCCTCTCAGGCCGCTGCTTCATTACTTGTTCCACTGTCGCCACCATCAGCTTAGTCTTAGTCTTCTGCTTCTCATCATCCCTCCTGACATACACTTTCTGAGCCTCTCGCAACAATTCATTCAAATCCCGACCATGCCAGTCTTCCAATTTCTCTAACTTTTTCTTTATATCAGGCCATGCCTTAGTGACAAAATTAACTTTCAACAACTCTCGCCCCACATCACTCTCAGGATCTATCCCTGAGTATTGTTGCATATTTTTCCTTAACCTTTCCAACCAATCTGTAGGAGATTCATCTTTTTGTTGTGTACTTTCAAAAGCCTTCTCAAAGTTTTGTCCTTTTGGGACTGCCTCTTTTATTCCCCTGATGACCAATCTTCTGTAATCAGCCATATTACTCCTCCCCTCCGCATTATTCTGATCCCAGGCAGGTCTTGCCACAGGGAATTTCTGTTCCCCTAGGACTCCCCCTGGGGCATCAGGAGGATTTTCTCGCTCCCAAATTCTAATACCCGCAGCCCGGATCATCTGTCTTTCTTCTGGTGTGAACAGGGCTCCTAAAATGAATTGCATTTCATCCCAAGTGTAAAGATTAGGACCCAGAAACTGGTCGAGCTGCTCTGTCAACCCCAAAGGGTCCTCTAATAACTTTTTCATTTCCTTCTTAAATTCCCGCACCTCAGTGCTAGTCAGAGGTACATTCACAAAGCCTACCCCACCTGGGGCTCCCGGCATGGGTACCTCTCTCAAAGGGAACATAACCTCTGTGCGTTCCCTTTTAGAAGAAGGCAAAGGGAAATTCTGAACATCCCTCACAATCTGATCCAATTCCGTGACCTGGGCCCTCCGAGTTTCCCCAGGCGGAGGGGCACTAGGTCTCACAGAATCACCCCCTTCTTCCTCACTATCTTCCTCCTCCCCCCAGTTATCTTCTATTTCGTCAATGTCAGGGTTATATGGGGGTGGCAAGTGTTCCAGGGGTTCCCACTTCTTTTCTTTCTTTTTACACTTCTTTTCCCCAAGGTCTCTTGCAACAAATAAGGGGTGAGACCTTCTCCAGCACGAAGCATATTCGCTTTCTTCTTGGTTTACCGGGTTCTTACTATTTACATATAAGTTCAGAGCCTGGCATAACCAATTTTCCGTTGACCCAAACCGTGGCCAATACAACGAGTCAGATCTAATGGGTTCTTTTACCCATTCAAACATACAGTACCGTATCATTGTTTTTTTATCTTTTCCCCGGGTGCAACCCTGCCCCCATTTCCTGAGCATCACCCCCAAAGGACTGTCAGGTGGAATGCTCAAACCAGGATCTTTGGATCCCTGGTTCTTCATAACCTTCTTTCCACTAGGCCTATTTCCCATTTTTACTCTCCAGCGGGACTACTTTCACCTGGAACTTTTTCGCTTCGCCCCTTCACCGGCCGGTCTCCTCGCGGAGAGACGGAACCGCGGTTAGAAGGGCTCCACACTCGCTTCGCAGGCAATTCTGCGTCTCACTCACACACTCTCAGTCCCGCTATCCCAGCCGCCCAAGTAGTACTTAACAGTCAATTTTCTTACCTGAGTCCCGTGCACAGAAATTGTCGGCTGCCGCGTGTAACTTAATCCTGTCAATCCGATCCTTCTTTTTCCCCTTCTTTGCTTCGGGAGTCCTCCGTCCGGATAGGACCCGCTGCTCCTCACGGGACGAGACAGTAGGTTGGAGGCCGCTGAAATCCGCAGGGCGCGCCTTCTCCTCTTCGCTGTCCCGTCTCGCAGAAACAGGAGTGCAGATCCCGGACGAGCCCCCAAATTGTGAGAAACGCCAGCTCACACCTAGAATTTAAAGAGGACAAAGTCGCCGAAGCAAAGGTATGGAAATTTATTATACGAAACAGCGCTGAATCGGGTGCATCTCAAAGTAGAGGCACACGCCCTTTTGGTTTCTTAGACACCTTTATACTTCTCATCCCGGCCGCCTGAGCCACTGTCTCCCTTCTCATTGGCTGAGAAGTTGGAGCTCACATTCTTCCCGACCGCCTAGATAAAGCACATATACCTGTTATACAAAATTATTATCCTAAACACCCCGCTATATGTTTGCCTTCACCTGCTGTCCAATATTAGTGGTTACAAGTACTCTGGTGTTCATATCTTCATTAGCTACTCTCCAGGTGGCCTTCGTCCACTTATCAGTCTTCACTGCCCGTTGTCCACTTATCAGTCTCCCACCAAGCTTTGGTTAGCCTCCACCTAGATAACACCCCTGGACAGCCCCAAGGTGCCTCCCAGGATCAGTTGGACACAAGGGATAAGATCCCATTATAACTGAACTACTTTTATCAATACAGACATGCTAACAGAAAAAGAAAGAAAGAAAAATACATCAATTAGCTGAAGCAAAATTCAGCCCGTTTCTCACATCACAAAAGAAACCCAGTGTTCTGGTGGACAACTTGACCATGAGCCAACAATAGGCCCTAGTGGCAAAGAGGGGCTAATCGTATCCTGGGCTGCACCAGGATCGGTACATGCTTGTCCTGTGCAGGTGGTACAGACCTATGGTCAGCGAGGTAGGAATCTTCATGCTGCGAAACCCACGTCCCGTGCAGCTGGGAAATCTTCTATTCTCTTGTTGTTGGTGTGGGGTGTTCTGAGCCGGGAAGAGCTGGCTTAGGTTGGGTCTTCAGGTCACATCCACCCTGAAGGAAAAGCTCAGACTCTCAGGTAGTGTTCATGCAAGAGGTACTGCAGTGAGCACCTTGGCTTTCACAGCTACTCTCCTGATGACTTCCAGAAACAGGTTTTTTCTCTTTGAATCCAGCTGACTAACATGGACAGAGGAACCAAGATGGTACCAGGCATCAGGGCTCACAAGGAAGGAGTCACCACAGTTCCATCCCTGCTTTTTCCCCCTAGACAAGGAGCATTTTCTGATTTTACACATCCAAAGCAGGAAGGGTTTGCACCATGGGGGACAAAGCCCTTTGTCTTTGCTGTGATGGGATGGTGAGGAACCCACTCTCCTGTTCCTTAAACTTGTCTGAATGCACACAGGAGGGAAAATTATTATCCTGGCTTGAGGTAAAACAGAATTAATTTTCTGTTCAGTAATTTTACCTTTTTTTTTTTTTTTAGCTGGGCCTCATCTAACTGACTAAACACTGAAATTAACAGCATATTGTTCAGAAACTGTTCACTCTCACATTGATAAGACCTGATTATACCAAGGAATGCTGTGCAGAGAGGTCCTTGCTTATACTCATTGCTGTAACAACCAAGGTCAGGTAACTTCACTATTTGCCCCGTTGGAGGGTTGGAACCAGAAAAGCATAGAGGGGTCACATCTGCAGGGAGGAGTGGACAGGACAGATGACCCAAAACTGACCAACAGGGTACTCCAGCCCATCTGCGTCACACTCAGTATAAAAGCTGAGGGATCAAAGGGTCAATTCTCTGTATTCAGTGGCTGACATCCACAGACAATCCTATCTGTTCATCTGCCTTTGATCCCAATCCGAGCATTCCTGACTCCGGACCCGGAATCCAGTTCTTGTCCATCACTGAGTCCAGTATGGAACTTTTCCCTGTGCCTGCTGGTGACATAATCGTCATCCTGGGAGCTTGATACGCTTTTGTATGTACTATATGTTTTCTTTTCTTTTTAAAAAAATATTCTTAGTATTATTCATAATTTCATTATTTATTAATATTTTCATTAAAGTAGTTTAGTTTTTTCTAACTCATAAATCTCTTTATCCCTTCCTCTCTTCTCTTTTTCTTAAAAGGGGGAGGGAGGGGCCACCTGTCTTTCTGATTGGACAATCCGGCCAAAACCATGACAACTATGTCTCATAGGCAAGTGGGACTTGGATCCTCTGCTGCCATCTCAACGTGGTCTTTGCAAGATGGGTTGCTGTGCCCCATGAGCAGAGTGCCAGTCCAAGGGCAAACTGTTAGGCCCCAAGCTTGGGGAGTACCAGGTCGGTGCTCTGCCTGTCCCCACTCTGCAAAGAAGGAGCCAGGCAGGACAGAGGTGCCTGACTCAGCTAGAAGAGGAGGAGGAGGGCTGTTCCCACTGCACTCTGCAGGGATAGGTGGGGAGGCAGAGCCAGGGGACATGTCAAGGTTGCAAGCGGCCAGCACAGCTCCACAGGAGAAAGGCTGGGGGCTGGAGGAGCAGAAGAAGCTGAAGCTGTTGGTGCCCTCCCAGGTGTCTCTCACCCTGCAGAGTGCAATACCAGAGCACCCATTTCACATTAAAATCTCTGTTGCACAAAGTTGATGTGTTGCTTTAGGACCACCCCCAACCTTCTTCTGAGGAAGGACAGAAGGGTGCGGCTGGGATTTTGGAGCTGACTGTGGGCATGGATGGTTGTCCTCCCCATGGACCTCTATCGTTTGGTGCTGCTGAACCTTTTCTCTCAGATGGGAGTCCCTGAGCTCTGCTCTGTGGACACACCACCCCTAGGCAGATGTGCATCCCCCCCTGCTCCTTCTGGCCACGCGCCCTACTCCTCCCTCATTCCTTGGTACTCAACTTCTCCAACTGCTTCTTCCATGCCCATGGTCTCTCACACTCCCTAAGCAGCACACACTTACAGCCCAATGAAAAGACTGTTCATCATGTCCAGAGAAAAAGACGCTGTGTTGCTCAGCTCCGTCTGATGCTCTTCTCTGGGGCTCCCTGAACAATATGAGGTTTCACAACTGCATTTAATTCCAGCTTTCCAGGTTCACTCACTGTGCTGCTTCTGGAAACAATCTCTTCCCTTTTATTTTCTGCTTTGGATAGAGAGAAGGAGAGGAAGGAGGGGATGGAGTGGAAAGTTTAACAATAACATGTTCATGGGTTTTTTGTGTGCTCGTGGAAGAGTCTGCCTCTGCTGCAGCAGCCTGTTTGTGGGAAAAGCTAGCCCAGACAAGTCTTGAGAAGCCTTCTTGCAGACAACCAGAAAAGACCTGGCTGGAATTAACGCACCTCCTTCCAGTTCTGCCCTGGCCCTGCCTGTCTTTCAAGCACTGGGCCCTTCTCCAGCTCTTGAGTGCTGCAGAAATAGGTGGCCGTGTCTGCAGCTGATGGCGAGAGCAC
>JAHREE010145692.1:0-10745 GCA_033628505.1 Tringa tobata | reverse complement strand
GGGGGTTGAGGGGAGCTTCATCATCTTCACCTTGAGCTTTGGTGGGAGCTTGGCCTCTTTGGGCGTTGACTTGTTGCTGTTGGGTGTTGAGTTGGGCCCATTGATCCCATTGGGCATTGGGTTGACCCCACTGGGTCTCAGACCAACCCCCTTGGGTCTCACGTTGACCCCATTGATCCCATTGGCCATTCAGTTGACCCTCTTGATGCCATCAGGCATTACATTGACCCCATTGGACCTTCAGTTGACCCCCCGTGATCCTATTGGGTGTTGGATTGACCCCTCTTCTCTTCCCTCCCCCCCACCCCCACCTCCCAGTTCAACAGCTTCGAGCAGCTCTGCATCAACTTCACCAACGAGAAGCTCCAGCAGTTCTTCAACCACCACATGTTCGTGCTGGAGCAGGAGGAGTACAAGAAGGAGGGCATCGAGTGGGAGTTCATCGACTTCGGCATGGACCTCCAAGCCTGCATCGACCTCATTGAGAAGGTACCGCCTCCCCCATGACCCCCAGGAGACACCACGGACTTCCTGGAGAAGCTCCAGTTGAGTTTCAGCTCAGCTGGGGCTCCTGGAGAAGCTCCAGGAGAAGCTCCAGTTGAGCTTCAGCTCAACCTCCAGTTGAGGTCCACCAAAGAGGTCGCGGTTGGCAGCCACCACAGCCAACCAGGTCTTCTCCTCCCCAGCCCATGGGGATCATGTCCATCCTGGAGGAGGAGTGCATGTTTCCCAAGGCCTCGGACATGACCTTCAAGGCCAAGCTCTATGACAACCACCTGGGCAAGTCAGCCAACTTCGGGAAGCCCCGGAACGTCAAGGGGAAGGCGGAAGCCCACTTCTCGCTGGTCCACTATGCGGGGACAGTGGATTACAACATCCTGGGGTGGCTGGAGAAGAACAAGGACCCCCTCAACGAGACGGTGGTGGGGCTTTACCAGAAGTCGGCCCTCAAGCTCTTGGCCAACCTCTTCTCCAACTATGCCGGGGCCGACGCTGGTGGGTGGTGAGAGGGATGGGTGCATGGATGGAGAAGACACTTGTCCCAAATAGTCTTTCCTGACCCCACCCTGCTCTTCCCCAGGAGGTGACGGAGGGAAGGGGAAAGGCGCCAAGAAGAAAGGTTCCTCCTTCCAGACCGTCTCCGCCCTGCACCGGGTGAGGGACCCAGAGCAGACCTGCCGTGGGGCAGAGGGAGGACAACCTTCCCCCCACTGCCCCTGCCCTTGGGTCAACCTCCCCACTCTCCACTGGCCAACCCCTTCTCTCCTCCCTCCTCCACCAGGAGAACCTCAACAAGCTGATGGCCAACCTCAAGACCACCCACCCCCACTTCGTCCGCTGCCTCATCCCCAATGAGCGGAAGGAGCCGGGTGAGAAGAGGGCAGGGCTGAGGGACAGGGTGGGGTGGGCATGTTTGGTGGCTGACCCCTCCCTGCTCTGCCTCACCCCACCCCACCAGGTGTGATGGACAACCCCCTGGTGATGCACCAGTTGCGCTGCAACGGAGTCCTGGAGGGGATCCGGATCTGCCGCAAGGGCTTCCCCAATCGCATCCTCTATGGGGACTTCCGCCAGCGGTGGGTCACGTGTGGGGCAGGGGATGGAGGGGGTGGGTAGGCAACCTCGGGGTGTCACCTCCTTCTGTGGGGCCACCAGGTACCGCATCCTGAACCCAGCAGCCATCCCCGAGGGGCAGTTCATTGACAGCCGCAAAGGGGCCGAGAAGCTCCTGGGCTCCATTGACATTGACCACAGCCAGTACAAGTTTGGGCACACCAAGGTGAGGGCATGTGGTGGCCCCATGGCCCCACGACCCATGAGGTCCACAAGACCCCGTTGTCCCACCATCCCTGTGACCACCTGCCCATCTACAGCTCCATCCACTCACCAACCCATCCTTCCACCCACCACAACCAGTAGAAGTTGGGGAACAGCGAGGTGAGGCATATGGTCTCTCTTCCTCATCGTGCCACCATCCCCAAGGACTTGTGAACCTCATGGTCCCACCATCCCCATGTCCACCAGGCCATCTACAGCTCCATCCATCCTTCCACCTACCCACCACATCCAGTACAAGTTGGGGCACACCAAGGTGGAGTGAAATGGTCTCCCCATAGCCCTACCTCCCACAAGGTTCACAACACACTGTGGTCCCACCATTCCCATGTCTACCTGGCCATCTACTGCCATGCCCATGCCTCCATCCATCTCTCCACGAACCCTTCCCCACTGACCCATCTTCTCCCCCACCTGCCCACCCCCTCTCCTCCTCCTCTTCCTCTTCCTTCTCCTCTTCACCCTTCTCCTTCCTCCCCTCCAGGTCTTCTTCAAGGCGGGGCTGCTGGGGCTGCTGGAGGAGATGCGGGATGAGCGTCTCTCCCGCATCATCACCCGCATCCAGGCCCAGGCCCGGGGGCAGCTCATGCGCATCGAGTTCAAGAAGATTCTGGAGCGCCGGTGAGGTTGGGGGGGCGGGGCAAGTCCTTCTCCTGGGGGGTGGGACCTCCAATTCCAGGGGGTCATGGTGGCATCTGTGTTCCCCACCCTGTGGTAGGGATGCGCTCTTGGTCATCCAGTGGAACATCCGGGCCTTCATGGGGGTGAAGAACTGGCCTTGGATGAAGCTCTACTTCAAGATCAAGCCCTTGCTGAAGAGTGCGGAGACAGAGAAGGAGATGCAGGTGGGACTGGGGCAGCCTGGTGGGTTGGGTGGGCCTGAGAGGCGGAGGGCATCAGGCAATGCCATTGGTCTCCCGGGCACCTGGTGCAGAATATGAAGGAGGAGTACGGGCGGCTGAAGGAAGCCCTGGAGAAGTCAGAGGCCCGGCGGAAGGAGCTGGAGGAGAAGATGGTCTCGCTCCTGCAGGAAAAGAATGACCTTCAGCTCCAAGTGCAGGCTGTGAGTGAGGTTGCCCCCAAAAGCCATGTCAAGGGGTGACCCCTGCCCCCCTGGGGCCCACCTCACCTCACCCAGGACCACCCAAACAGGAGCAGGACAACCTGACAGATGCCGAGGAGCGCTGTGACCAGCTGATCAAGAACAAGATCCAGCTGGAGGCCAAGGTGAAGGAGCTGACGGAGCGGCTGGAGGACGAGGAGGAGATGAACGCTGAGCTGACAGCCAAGAAGAGGAAGCTGGAGGACGAATGCTCTGAGCTGAAGAAGGACATCGATGACCTGGAGCTCACCCTGGCCAAGGTGGAGAAGGAGAAACATGCCACCGAGAACAAGGTGAGGGTGGGGAGAGGCCTCCACCATGAGCTGAGAGGACTTGGGTTGACTCAAGCCAACAGGGACAGGTTTTGAGAAGACCCAAGGCTGGTTGGGCTGGTTTTAGAAGACCCAAGGTTGTGTTGGGTTTAAAAGACTAAAGGTTGAGTTGGGTTGAGAAGATCCAAGGCTGGTTGGGATTGGGTTGAGAAAACCCAAGGCTGGTGGGGTTGGGTTGAGAAGACCCAGGACTGGTCGCGTTGGGTTGAGAAGATCCAAGATTGGGTTAGGTTGAGAAGACCCAAGGTTGGGTTGGGTTGAGAAGACCCAAGGCTGGTTGGATTGGGTTGAGAAGACCCAGGGCTGGTTGGGATTGGGTTGAGAAGACCCAAGGTGGGGTTGGGTTGAGAAGACCCAGGACTGGTTGGGATTGGGTCGAGAAGACCCAAGATTGGGTTGGGTTGAGAAGACCCAAGGTTGGGTTGGGTTGAGAAGACCCAAGGCTGCTTGGCATTGGGTTGAGAAGACCCAAGGTTGGGTTGGGTTGAGAAGACCCAAGGCTGGTCAGGTTAAGAAGACCCAGGGCTGCTTGGCATTGGGTTGAGAAGACCCAAGGCTGGTTGGGTTAAGAAGACCCAGGGCTGGTTGGGATTAGGTCGAGAAGACCCAGGGCTGGTTGGGTCATGTCAAGAAGACCCAAGGCTGGTCGGTTTCTCCTGTATCTCCTGCATCTCCAGCTCAACCAAGAGAATGAAGGACCCCCCTCTCTTTCCCTATGCCTGTCTCCAAGCTTCAGGCCTGATGTTTCTCCCCCTGCAGGTGAAGAACCTCACGGAGGAGATGGCTGGGCTGGACGAGACCATTGCCAAGCTGACCAAGGAGAAGAAGGCCCTGCAAGAAGCTCACCAGCAAGCACTGGATGACCTGCAGGCAGAGGAAGACAAGGTCAACACCTTGACCAAGGCCAAAGTCAAGCTGGAACAGCAGGCGGACGATGTGAGTGTGAGCTGGTCCCACTACGGGCCCTCCTGGGAGCAGAAATGATAGAGGAGCCTCCTGGGGCAGAAATAACAAAACCCCGAGGTTTCTCTCCATTTCTGTGGTCCCTCCCCAGCTTGAAGGCTCCCTGGAGCAGGAGAAGAAGATCCGGATGGACCTGGAACGGGCCAAGAGGAAGCTGGAAGGGGACTTAAAGCTTACACAGGAGAACATCATGGACCTGGAGAATGACAAGCAGCAGCTGGAGGAGAAGCTGAAGAAGTGAGGCCGGACCTCCCTTCCAGGTCCCAACCAATCAGGGGGTATGGGGGGGTGGGACATCAGGGCTCTCTCCCATCCTCTGCAGGAAAGACTTTGAGATCCACCAGCAAAACAGCAAGATCGAGGATGAGCAGGCACTGGCCCTGCAGCTCCAGAAGAAGCTGAAAGAGCTGCAGGTGAGGGAGCCTCTCTGTGCCTGGGTGGGGCAGGAGAGGCCCCAGCTGGGGGGGGTTGAAGAGTCTCCAAGTGGTTGGGTTGAGTTGAAGAATCTCCAGTGAGTTGGGTTGGGTTGAGTTGAGTAAAAGAGTCTCTGGTTAGGCTGGACTGAAGAGTCTCCAGTTGGGTTGGGTGGAAGAGTCGCCAGTTGGATTGAATTGAAGAGTCTCCAGCTGGTTGGGTTGAGGAGTCTCCAGTTGGGTTGACTTGAGTTGAAGAGTCTCCAGCCGGTTGGGTTGGGTTGAACAGTCTCCAGTTGGGTCAGGTTGGTTTGAGTTGAAGAGTCTCTAGCGAGTTGGGTTGAGCAGCCACATGGAGCAGAGCCCCTCCCCCTGAGGTTGTGTCCACCCCCCGGGTGGTTGTCCAGGCGCGGATTGAGGAGCTGGAGGAGGAGCTGGAGGCAGAGCGAACGGGCCGGGCTAAGGTGGAGAAGTTGCGCTCAGAGCTGTCGCGGGAGCTGGAGGAGATCAGTGAGAGGCTGGAGGAGGCAGGAGGAGCCACCTCGGTCCAGCTGGAGCTCAACAAGAAGCGGGAGGCAGAGTTCCAGAAGATGCGGCGGGACCTGGAGGAGGCCACACTGCAGCACGAGGCCACAGCTGCCGCTCTGCGCAAGAAACACGCTGACAGCGTGGCTGAGCTAGGTGAGCAGATAGACAACCTCCAGCGGGTCAAGCAGAAGCTGGAGAAGGAGAAGAGTGAGCTCAAGCTGGAGCTGGATGACCTCAGTGCCAACATGGAGCAGCTGCTCAAGGCCAAGGTAGGAGAAGGAGGAAAAGGAGGAGGAGCAGGAAGAGGAGGAGGAGGAGAAGGAAGAGGAGGAGGAGACTGCAGTGGCCACCTCAGCTCCGCTGTGGCCACCAGGCTCCTGCTTCACCCCTCCCTCCTCCCAGGTGGGGATGGAGAAGGTCTCACGCACCATGGAAGACCAGGCGGCTGAGCACCGGGCCAAGCTGGAAGAGACCCAACGAGTCCTCAACGACACCAACACCCAGCGGACCAAGCTCCAGACCGAGAATGGTAGGAACCCAGCCCCACATCACCCAGTTGCCCTACATCACCCCATCTGCCCTACACCTCCACTCCTGATGCCCTCACCTACCCCTGCAGGAGAGCTGTCACGCCAGCTGGAGGAGAAGGAGGCCCTCATCTCCCAGCTGACCAGGGGCAAGCAGTCCTACACCCAGCAGCTGGAGGACCTGAAGAGGCAGCTGGAGGAGGAGATGAAGGTGAAGTTCCTAGGGGGCCTGAGAAGACCACCAGGACTTGGGGGGCTCCAGGAGGGCCACAAGATGATGTCTCCTTCCCCCTCATGGTGGCAGCACTGAACAGGAGTCAAGTTCAGGCTGGTTGGGTTGAGTGGTTCCACCTAAGGATGGTTTCACCTAAAGGGTGGGTCCATCTAAAGGGGGCTGGATGGGTCTCAAGGTGTTGAGGTTGGGTGGGGATAGTCTAAGAGAAGGTTGGGATGAGACACCACCCCTTCCTGAGGTGCAGGACCTCGAGACAGCTCAAGGGTTCCACCTGATGCTAAAGGTCTAAGGAAGTTTGGGTTGGTCTGGAAAAGGTCTAAGGAAGGTTGGATTAGTCTGAAAAGGGACTAAGGAAGGTTGAGTTGGTCTGGAGGAGGTTTGGTCAGGGTCTATAGAAGCTCAGTCTGGGTTGGGGTGACAAAGACCAGCAATTCCTCTGTTGGAGAACCTCAAGATGGCTCATGTTGACATGGACTCAATGGTCCCCCACTTCTCCTCCCCCTCACCATCCCCACCCTTGCCAAGGCCAAGAACGCTCTGGCCCACGCCCTCCAGTCAGCCCGGCACGACTGTGACCTCCTGCGGGAGCAGTATGAGGAGGAGACCGAGGCCAAGGCTGAGCTCCAGCGCTCCCTCTCCAAGGCCAACTCCGAGGTGGCCCAATGGAGGACCAAGTACGAGACGGATGCCATCCAACGCACCGAGGAGCTGGAGGAGGCCAAGTGAGTCCCCTCCCACCACACCCCACACTGGTATCCCTGAGGTGGGGACATCAGAAGGCACTCCAAGCTTCCTGACCAGCCTTGAGGGCACTTGGAGAAGGTCCACCACCCACCCAAGGAGCACCTCGATGTGGTTTGGGAGGGTACACCAGGAGGGTGGAGCGATTAGGAGGATGGAGGAGACCCCTCCAGGGGAGTGGACAACCCCTATGGGGCAGGAGGAGGGTGGAGACCTCTCCCCTGGAGAAGGTTCTGGAGCAGATTGAAGGAGCTGGAGGTGGGAGAGAAGAGTCTTGACCCACCTCAGGCTGGAAGAAGGTTGCGGTTGGGCAACTGGGCCCACAGGACCAGCTTGCCCCATGGTTGTCCCCCTCCCGAGGCAGGAAGAAGCTGGCCCAGAGGCTTCAGGAGGCCGAGGAGGCGGTGGAGGCTGTCAATGCCAAGTGCTCCTCCCTGGAGAAGACCAAGCACCGTCTGCAGAATGAGATCGAGGACCTCATGGCGGATGTGGAGCGGTCAAACGCGGCCGCTGCCGCCCTGGACAAGAAACAAAGGAACTTCGACAAGGTTTTTGGGGTGGGGGGTCACAAAAAAAAGGGGGGGCAGGGAAGAGAAGTGAGGGATGGGGGTGGAGATGTGTGAGTCCCACCAAAGAAGCCCAAAAGAACGATAGACAGCGGTCAATGATGGACAATGGTCAAGAAAAATGGACAATGAAGCTCCACCTTCCAGTGGAGCTTCCAGGAGCTCCTTGGGGAGGATAAGGAGCAGGAGGAGTAGAAGGTTCTTCATGGTGACCATGGTCTTGGTGGTGGTGTCCACCCCATAGATCTTGGCTGAGTGGAAACAGAAGTTTGAGGAATCACAGACGGAGCTGGAGGCCTCGCAGAAGGAGGCCCGGTCCCTCAGCACTGAGCTCTTCAAGCTGAAGAATGCCTACGAGGAGGCCCTGGAGCACCTGGAGACCTTCAAGAGGGAGAACAAGAACCTCCAAGGTGAGACCATGGTCCTGCCCTTCCCCACCTCCTTCTTCTCCAGCCCCATGAGGCTGATGGGACCTTCTCCTGCTGGGGCCAGAGGAGATCTCAGACCTGACAGAGCAGCTGGGCGCCGGCCACAAGACCATCCATGAGCTGGAGAAGGTGCGGAAGCAGCTGGACGCCGAGAAGCTAGAGCTTCAGGCCGCACTGGAGGAGGCTGAGGTGGGTTAAACCACCCCTGGGAGGTGGCCCCAAGTTCTCCTGGTGGCCCCTCGAGGCCCTCAAGGTCCACTTTTATTCCCTCCAAGGCCTCCCTGGAGCACGAGGAGGGGAAGATCTTGAGGGCCCAGTTGGAGTTCAACCAGGTGAAGGCTGACTACGAGCGCAAACTGGCTGAGAAGGACGAGGAGATGGAGCAGGCCAAGCGCAACCATCTGCGAGTGGTGGACTCCCTCCAGACCTCGCTGGACGCTGAGACCCGCAGCCGCAATGAGGCCCTCAGGCTGAAGAAGAAGATGGAGGGTGACCTCAATGAGATGGAGCTCCAGCTGGGCCACACCAACCGGGTGGCTGCCGAGGCCCAGAAGCAAGTGAAGACCTTGCAGGGCTACCTCAAGGTGGGTTTGGGCCATTGGAGCTTGAGGGGTGGCCCCTCCCCACTGGGGTGGGTTCCTCAAGGGTCTCCTCCATCTGGAGAACCTTGGAGGGTTCCTCTGGGTTGGGTTCCTTCAGGGTGGTAGGTGGGTCCACCATCTTCCTCCCCATCACTGTTGTCCCCCTTCATGGCCTCACAGGACACCCAGCTGCAGTTGGACGACATGATGCGGGCCAACGAGGACCTGAAGGAGAATATTGCCATTGTGGAGCGGAGGAACAACCTCCTGCAGGCAGAGCTGGAGGAGCTGCGGGTGGTGGTGGAGCAGACGGAGAGGGCTCGCAAGTTGGCCGAGCAGGAGCTGATAGAGGCAAGCGAGAGGGTCCAGCTCCTCCACTCCCAGGTGAGATCTCACGTTCCTTCAAGGAGAGAGGTCCCCCCCCCGCCAGGGACCATGAAAACCTGGAGGAATTATGGCCATGGGCTTCTTCTGGGTTGGATTCTCCAAGGATCTCCTCCACCCTGGGATCCTTGAAGTCCACAGAGGTGGGAGTTGTGTGGGGCAGCAGCCCCACAGCCACCTGAGGTCTTCTCCTCCACCCCCCCTCCAGAACACCAGCCTCATCAATCAGAAGAAGAAGATGGAAGGGGACATCTCCCAGTTGCAGGCGGAGGTGGAAGAGGCCGTTCAGGAGTGCAGGAACGCTGAGGAGAAGGCCAAGAAGGCTATCACCGACGTGAGTGCAGTGGTGGGACCCACATCTTGGGGACCTGCCACCACAAGGCACTGGAGATCGTGCCTTGAAGCTCCTTCTCCACCTCTCTCCTGGGGCAGGCGGCCATGATGGCGGAGGAGCTGAAGAAGGAGCAGGACACCAGTGCCCACCTGGAGCGGATGAAGAAAAACATGGAACAGACCATCAAGGACCTGCAGCTGCGGTTGGACGAGGCCGAGCAGTTGGCCCTCAAAGGGGGCAAGAAGCAGCTGCAGAAGCTGGAGGCCCGGGGGAGGGAGCTGGAAACCGAGCTGGAGGCTGAGCAGAAGCGTCATGCTGAGAGCATCAAGGGCCTGCGCAAGGCTGAACGGCGCGTCAAGGAGCTCAGCTACCAGGTGGGGCCACCGCAGCATGGCCACCTGGTGTCCAGCTCACCAGGGCTGGTGGTGGCCACAAGGACAGGGGTGACCTAGAAATCACCCACTGCCCCTACATCCATGGAGATAGAATGTGGTTGACCACCACAACATGGTGGACACGGTTGATTGAGGAGATTGGCCTGGTGGCCATAGGGACACTGGTGACCCAGGACATTGGCCTGGTGACTACAAGGACATGGATGATGCAGAAGGTTGACCTGGTGGCTGTAGGACACAATTGATCCAGGACATTGACTTTGTGGCCACAGGGACACAGGTGACCCAGAACATAGGCCTGGTGGCCATAGACACATGGGTGACCCTGGACATCGGCCTGGTGGTCACAGGGACATGGTTGACCTAGTGGCAATAGGGACACAGGTGACCTAGGGCATTGGTCTGGTGGCCACAGAGACTCAGGTGACCCTGGACATTGGCCTGGTGGCCACAGGGACATGGTTGACCCAGTGGCAATAGGGACATAGGTGACCTGGGGCATTGGCCTCGTGGCCACAGGGACATGGATGATGCAGAAGGTTGACCTGCTGGCTGTAGGAACACTGGTGACCAAGGACATTGGCTTTGTGGTGACAGGGACATGGTTGATTGAGGACATTGGCCTGATGGCCACAGGGACACAGATGACCCAGGACATTGGCCTGGTGGCCACAGGGACACAGAACATTCCCACAGAAACATGGGGCAAAAGACACCTAGATCCCACCATGACCTAGACCAGGGTTGACCTGGTGGGCACAGGTACTGGAGAAGCTGGCCCAGAGCTTGGCCACCACCAGCCCTGGCCCAGGAGGTCCCTGGGCAGGGACACTGAGGCCCAGGAGAGCTGGTCCTGCCCCGGGCCAGGCCCCAGCCCCATCCTCTGTCCCCACAGACAGAGGAGGACAAGAAGAACCTGCTGCGGCTGCAGGACCTGGTGGACAAACTGCAGATGAAAGTCAAGGCCTACAAACGGCAGGCCGAAGAGGCGGTGAGTGATGGGGAGCAGTGGGATGGTGGTAGGACGGGTGGAGGAGAAGGAGGGATGGATGGATGGTGGGACAGGAGGAGGAGGAGGGATGGATGGATGGATGGTGGGACAGGAGAAGGAGGGATGGATGGTAGGACAGGAGAAAGAAAAGGAGGAGGAGAAGGAGGAGGAGAAGGGGAAGGAGAAGGAGAAGGAGAAAGAAGGAGAAGGAGAAGGAGAAGGAGAAGGAGAAGGAGAAGGAGAAGGAGAAGGAGAAGGAGAAGGAGAAGGAGAAGGAGAAGGAGAAGGAGAAGGAGAAGGAGAAGGAGAAGGAGAAGGAGAAGGAGAAGGAGAAGGAGAAGGAGAAGGAGAAGGAGAAGGAGAAGGAGAAGGAGAAGGAGAAGGAGAAG
>JAHREE010145691.1:199626-309535 GCA_033628505.1 Tringa tobata | reverse complement strand
TTTTACTTTTTATGTAATTTGTTTTGCAAGATTGACGTTTGGTGATTCTTCCTTTAGTCTTTGCTATTGGCTTTTTTCACCCTTGGAAACTTTCTTTCCACTTTTAAAAATAGATCACTTATCCAGGTAAATCTGCAGTCCTTCTCTACAATTTTGCCCTTGCTCAGGAATCAACTTGCCAGCAGGCTTTGCGTCAAATAAATTCCCTGTCTTCTTCTCAAGTAAGTCCCTGCACCCTCTGATCTAACTGACTGGAGTTAGGAGCAGGTAGTGTCTTCTTTATGCTCTCTTCCATTCTGTTCCTAAACTGCTTGTTTTGGCTAAAAGATTTAGTTGTTGAAAGCGCTCTGATTTTTTTCAGTCTGTCTCCTGTCACCCTGCATACCTTATCATAGAATGGTTAGAGTTGGAAGGGACCTTAAAGATCATCCAGTTCCAACCCCCCTGCCATGGGCAGGGACACCTCCCACCAGACCAGGTTGCTCCAAGCCCCATCCAGCCTGGCCTTGAACCCCTCCAGGGATGGGGCAGCCACAGCTTCTCTGGGCAACCTGTTCCACTGTCTCACCACCCTCACAGGAAAATATTTCTTCCTGATATTCTTTACTTCTTTATTTCTGCCCTGTGTGTCCGTAGCAGAATACATTAATGTCAGAGATACTGCCACTTACTCTGTGGAAGTTATTTGCAAAATTATTGATCGTCATCACATTCTTTTGCAAAAAGTTGCTGTTGGATGAAGGGAGTTTGTACACAGCTGTGTTTGTTTTATTTTATTTTTTTTAGGAGCATGGCTGTGGCATCAGGATTTCTAAATAGTGAGGCACGACATTATTTATATTCATTGGGCAATAGTGCAACAAATGTCTGTGTAAGACATTCGTTTCCAGCAGCCTGGCAGTAACAGTCACAAGCTTGTGCCAGTACTGTGTTCCCTCTGGCAGCTCCCACATTTGCTTGTTTGCAGTCTTGCCTCACACCAACCTGAAAATTTTCTTGGGGGCATCTTTATTCCCATGTGTGTATGTGATGGTGTGCTCCCCCCAGTCCTAATATGACTTTTCCCATAACCCTGCTTGAGCAATAACCACCAGCGGTGGTTGTGATGGCTGCATCTGGTCATGATGGCTGCATCCAGCTCAGAGTGGATTTGGGGGAGACAGATAACAACACTATAACCAACAACTAATTTATGGCAATAAATTAGCACCCACCTAACCACAGTGCTGGTCCATGTCTGACTCAAGCCAAATCTGGAAGAAACAGACATCTGCAGTTGGTATGTAAATATGATGATGAGTCCATCATCTTACCCCCATAAATAGGGAGCAGCCCAAAAGCCCTTTGAGCTCTCCTGCACGGCATTGGCTGCACACCAGGATCTCCCCTTGAGTGGGGATGCCTCTCAAGGGTACTTCTCGAGGTTGAGGGACTCCTTATCATGTCAGATACTCGGTAAATGAATTGGGAATAAGCACTCAGAAACTTTGAAAGAGGTAATGGGCACAAACTTGAACACAAGAAGTTCCATCTAAACATGAACTTCTTTGAGGGTGGCAGAGCACTGGAACAGGCTGCCCAGAGAGTTGGTGGAGTCTCCTTCTCTGGAGACATTCAAAACCCGCCTGGACACGTTCCTGTGCAACCTGCTCTGGGTGAACCTGCTTTGGCAGGGGGGTTGGACTAGATGATCTCCAGAGGTCCCTTCCAACCCCATATCATTCTGTGGTTCTGTGAATGATTGCGCATATAAAATCCTTTAGACATAGAAAAGTTTGGATCCAGCAGCACCTAGACACCTCTAAGGGAAGGAGTTTAGAATGCAAGGGGGTCCTCTCTGAACCTCATGACTCAATGGGAGGGTCTCCCTTTACAGTTTTCTCTGACCCTGTCCTCTATGCAGTAAACAATCAAGTGTACCTTGCCATCAAATCTTGTTAAACCACTGTCACATTTACCATTGAACTTTGTTAACTCGGTTTTATGGCAGTAAAATCTATTTTTCTGCCTCTCTCTTGCAAGTGAAGTGCATCACTCCGTCCGCGACAGCGTGGTGCAATCATTTGCCTCCCACTAAAATGCTGTCTGTCCTAGGTTCTTTGTTGATAGACACAGAATTCTCTGCTATCTCCTGTTGGGTCACTGGAGCACGTGTCTTTGCCCACACCATCTTGCAAGTACAGTACGCGATGACTGAAAATGAAGTATTGTTTGCACTTTGAAATTACTAATGAGGCCATGAGTTAATATAGAACTTTGAGCTTTGCCCCCCCCCTCGTTGCTCTCACTTGTTAATTCTTGCCTAAGATTCAGAAGGTGAAGCTTCTCAGGGCAGTGGTGGTATCTTGATTTGTCTATAAATCATTTGCCACTATTGGGGCACTATTTTTAAGGCTGTGTCAAGGCTTTTTCCCCACTGACGTCAGCTTCAAATAATTTCTCCTTGGAACATCATTTGCCATTCTCTTAACAATTCCCTCTTCCCCTCACTGTTCTTACCTGCTTCTGTTTTCTTGGCTTTAAAATAATGTGTAAGATAGGGTAAGTTAAAAAACAGTAGGGGTTTATAGAAGCTTATGGATTGAGTCAGTGACTCAAAATGAAAATCATCCTTTTTGTATGTTACTTTACACACGGCAAGTCAATAAAAAAGGCTATCTAGTAGCTTAAAACAAAATAACCTAGAAGGTCAGTTTTTTCCCCCCATATCTTGTCTTTAAGAGGGACCTGTGGCAGGTGCTTAAGGAAGGAGCTCAAGAAACAAGGAGACATTAGTGTAAACCTTCCCCTGGTGCATCCTTTCCACTTCTGAATCGCTTTGGGACTTCCAGAGCCTGAGACTGTATCTGCAGCGTCGTTTCTGATAGCTGTCTGTGCACATATCCTCCCTGAATTTGTCTAAACCTTTTTTGAATTCATTTATGGTTTTGGCTTCCATAGCATCCTGTGGCAATGAGTTCCACAATTTAATTATGTGCTTTGTGAAAGAGTACTTCCTTTTGTTTGTTTAAAATCTGCTGCCTGGTAATTTCATTGGGTGCCCGCTTGTTATGAGAGATAGTAAATCACAATTTACTGTTTGCTTTTCCACATTTTTCTTGATTTTTATAAACTTCTACCGTAGTCATCTTAACTTGGAAAACGAATGACTGTACCTGGTGATTTAGGAGCTGTGGTCTAGTTTGTACAAAGGCTGTTCTGTAACTTGGCTAATCCTTTCTCACCCTGTGGTGAACTTGTCCCGGTGTTCCCACGTCTGCATGAGGTGAGATGACCAAACCAGTATTACTTAAGATGTAGATGTACTGGGATGTAGCAATATTCTATATTAGTGTAATCTCTTTTCCATAGCTGTCTTCTATTGCCACAGAAGCTGATATGACTTACAGCAGCTGTGTGGATTTTCTTGACTCCTACTCCCAAGATCAGCAGAGGCCTGAAAGCTACTCCACGTACTCAGTGTAAGGCAGTGTCATGGGTTAGAGGCATGATTTCCTCCAGTAATGAAGGCTTATTGCTTATATGCTTACAATTAGTGCTCAGGAGTCTAAAAAGCCAGGTTTGTGTCTCAGAGGTTGCAAACTGTCTTCCCTTCAGATGAACCTATAGTGAAATATGTGCTCAGGGAGCACAGCTAACGCACCCCAGCTCTTGCTGGGAATATACCCTCCGGGGGACTAAACTGGAGCTGGGGCTGTGTGAACTCCCCTGAACTGCTGTTGAGTCCTCAGCACAGTTTTGCTCTACAGATACACTCCTCCTCCACTGCAGTATTTGCTAACGTAGGCATAGGCAACATAGATATCTATAGGAGTTTTAAAACATTTTTTAAACAGTATTAAATTTACCACGAAGTTATCTATACGTGAGTCCTTTGCTATATATTGTAGAGCATCGCACAGTTATCCCCACAGATCTTCATAGTGCTGGAACATCAACTCAAGTTCATGCATTGAGAGGAAGTTACCTGAAGTCACATAAAGACATCTGTAGCAGAGGTATAATTTGGGTTAGGTCTTAGTCTAATGCCCGTGTCAAAACCATCCTTTTTCCAGAATAGATTAAAAAGAAAGAAAATACTAACAGCCTTAATGCAAATAAGCATCAGGCTTTGTGGAGAGTCCTTTCCTAACTAGGACTTTGTGATATTTTTGCTGTGACATTTGATGGGTAAAACATACTGCCACAGACATTCCAGAGCCATACTGGGACATTACTGATGGGTT
Source organism: Tringa tobata (assembly GCA_033628505.1). Classification (NCBI taxonomy): domain Eukaryota; kingdom Metazoa; phylum Chordata; class Aves; order Charadriiformes; family Scolopacidae; genus Tringa; species Tringa tobata. The sequence continues at coordinate 305,309 of JAHREE010145691.1, read as the reverse complement.
TTGTGTCTCTGCAATTAAGGTCAACGTTTCTTCTGTTCAGGTTTTTGTGCCATTATCTATTGCTGTGACCTCTGAGATACTCATTGTTCAGTCAGCTTGGATTAGAAAAAGAGAAATCAATAATCTTCTGTCTTTTTGTAATCAGGCATATGCTGCAATCCCTGCCTATTACTTGTGTGTCTCTTAAGCCTCAAGTAGAGCTCTCACATCTTGGCTTACTGTGCTGGCATGACAGAGAGAGGAGAACTTCTGAGCAGAGTCCTCTGCCTGGGAACAGGTAGAAGAGAAGACTGGTTTGTGCTTGTGGACCTTGTGTGTGCTGCATATGAGATCGAGCTTGAACATGTTCTTTCCTGAGTATTTCTTCTGCAGTTTGGGCTGCATGAAATTTCTTCTGCAGGTTCAAGCAGCAAAGGGGTGTACTAAAAAGGATCTTCTCAAGAAAGCATTACAGAAGTGAAAATAAATGCATTATTAATAAATCAGATGTCAGGCCATCGTGCCTTGGACTTGAAAGAATAATTTTACGACATTGCATTTTATTTAACTTGTATCTGTACGAGTGAGAAGTTTAAAGCTGTGAATCAATTCAAACTTTTAAGAAAATGTTTTATTTTTGTCTCCTAGGCTACTCGACATGCAGAAATGGTGGCAATCGACCGGGTCCTCGAGTGGTGCAAGCAACACAACAGAGATTACACAGAAGTGTTCCCACAGTCGGTGTTGTACGTAACTGTGGAGCCTTGCATCATGTGTGCAGCTGCCTTGCGCTTGATGAGTATCCTTTCAGGCTTATTCGTGCTGGGAAACCATATGTCAAAATGTTATTCTTTTGGCAGTGAGTCCTCAGAGATGCTGTCAGGGAAAGCCATCAGGGGGTACCACCTTGTGGTCTGAGAGTCTGCACCCACCTCCGTTTACGGTGTGGTAAATAGGGAGGGACTCAAGAATGAAAAAGAAATGGTGCAATTATGACAAACAACAATTTCTCTTAGGGATGTAAAAATACATTTTAGAGATACGTGTTACTATGTAAAATGAGCTAATCTGAGTTCAGTGTCTGGTTTTGAACACTGGCTTTGTATGCATCTGTTTTGAGATTCATGCTTCTCTCCTGAGGAAGGCTGGATGTGCATCTTCAGCCATACATCTTACATTACTCAGAAGTAAGTTCTGATTGTATGAGGGAGGAACTGTAGTGCAGACTAATCCAGTTTGAAAGGTACGAGCACATTTTAGTTAAACGTAATGACTACTTAAATCAGCCTACTTTATTTCCTGCTTGCTTTTTGCTTTAACTTAATACCTTAACTTGTTCACATAAATTCCACGGGTCATATACGGTTGTCGAAATGAGCGATTTGGAGGCTGTGGTTCAGTTCTGAGCATCTCATCCGATGATATGGTAGACACCGGAGAACCGTTTGAAGTAAGCTATAAAATGTTTCCCTTTGGTTTTCAGGGAGGGTACTGTGCCTGCCTTCGTTACCGCGCTTTGAGAATGTGATGCATCAGTTTAAAAGAACTCAGATGAAAGATGACCAGAAGTCAAGTAAACCTGGCTTTACGAGAAAGTAATATAAAAAAATTCGGTCCTTAAATTAAGGAAAATTGAGGGAAAGCCTGATGACAGTCTTAAAATAGTTAAAAGGATGCATCGAAGAGGAAAGAATTATACTTGTGGAACAAGGTAGGGAATAAATATATCTAAAAGATGTGGAATACTTGGAACAGTAAGTCTATGCTGCAGGAGGAGATGAGGGGAAAGTTATTTTAAACTCAAGAATGTACAAACACATAATCATTAAAGATCAAGTTACAGCAACTTACTAAGTCACTGTTTTTGAGCTGAGCCACTGGAAGTGATTGTATTTTTGCTCCCAGTCTATTCCTATACAAGGTAAAATGCATCAGCTGAGAACTCCTTCATATAATTCAAATCCCAAAATAAACATGGACTGCAAAAGTAGCAGAGGAGATTTAGTTTAGGTATTAGGAAACTTTCTGAACAGTGAGGGTACTGAAGGACTGGAACAGAATGTCTGGGGAGATTGAGGCATCTTTGTCATTTAAGACAGGCTGGACAAGCATTCAGTGGAGGTATGGGATACATAAATCTAGACATTTTACAGCATTATACTAGTATACGTATACCTATGCTTACATACAGATAGAGAGTATTATAGCATTATGTTCATTACATTATACGTAGTTGTAGCTGATCCTGCCTTAAAGAAGGATACTGATTAGGGTTCTTAGAATTCTTTTCCACACTTAGCATTTCTGATCTAATGTATGTAAAAAATAAGTAGTATATTTCAGCATTGTAAATAAGCACTCAAGGCTCAGAAAAACAATGGTGTTTGGCAGTCCAGTGTAAAAACATTAAGAATCTTTCTGTGAGATGAGGATGTGAATGAATTTTTATAGCTGGTACTGGAAGAGTGTTCATTTGCTAAAATTGGCACATGGTATTTAATTTTTCTATACGTTCAGAAGAAAGAAAGGAGAAGATTCTTGCTACTACAAGCCCTTTGTTTCTGTCAGCAACTACAGTGGGATATATAGGTGTAATTCATTGTTTTCCAGTGAGGGCAGAGATTCATTTAGAGTTAGTGACATTTAAACACTTTGCCCTTAATTTTTAGGGCCTGGAAAAGTAGTTTGGAAAGACAACAACAGTCTGAGAGGTGACTGTTAGGAATAAAGAATAGGTGCGTGGACATACGTTGTCTGGTAGGAGTCTTATCTAGAAATTTCTTGGTGTATGTCTCTTACATTGCCAAGTACTTGAAGAATATACGAAGTAAGTTGGAAACACATTAATAAGGAAAAAAAAAGGATATGGCATTAATTTTTCAGAAGTTACTAAGAAAGTTCATTTTGCCTAACTTTAAGTTAGTAGGGAAATTATTTACTCTACTAAGCCTCAACTTAGTATTTTTCAAATGTATGAGGTATTCAACCTGCAAAGGAGATTTTCTGAGCCCCAGATAGTTAAAGGTACATGTTAAATTAGTGGAATTGACAGTGCAGTTGTTTACAATTATTCTGTACTTAGGGCATTACTGTGAAGCAGAGAATACGTAATTCTCAGATGCGCTCATGACCATCATTCTAATTTGAACAGTGTGTTTCTGGCTATCGTGCCAAAGAAGCCGTGGAAATGTTAAAAGCTTTCTACAGACAAGAAAATCCCAATGGTAGGTTTCACATTAATGGATCCATTTTGATCCCAACCTAATTTAAAAGAATGCTGGCACTGGTGTTACTGTAATTCACTTCTGATGGTTTTTCTCCCTTTCTTTTTCTTCTTGGCAGCACCAAAATCGAAAGTACGGAAAAAGGACCATCGTAATTAGCCCTACGCTGATGGGAGACAGAAACTAACCAAGAAATTATGCATGAAGGTTTCTTTAATGTGCTTCTTTTTTAAAATGTACAGTCCAATTAAACTATGTTTAATGTTCTGTACAGTTTTTACTAGTAGGATAATACCTGTTCCTGCATTTCTATGTATGTGATTTCTTGTTATCATACATGACCAAGCAGAAGAACAAGGGGCTGTTTTTTTTTATGGCTCAAGTTCAGTTGTTTACAGCAGATGGATCCATAACAGAATCACAGAATCGCAGAATGATATGGGGTTGGAAGGGACCTCTGGAGATCATCTAGTCCAACCCCCCTGCCAAAGCAGGGTCACCCAGAGCAGGCTGGACAGGAACGTGTCCAGGCAGGTTTTGAACCTTCTCTCCAGAGAAGGACACTCCACCACCTCTCTGGGCAGCCTGTTCCAGGGCTCTGCCACCCTTAAAGTGAAGAAGTTCCTCCTCATGTTTAGATGGAACTTCTTATGTTCAAGTTTATGCCTGTTACCTCTTGTCCTGTCACTGGGCACCACTACAAAAAGACTGGCCCCATCCTCTTGACACCCACCCTTTAAGTATTTATAGGTGTTGATCAGATCCCCCCTCAGCCTTCTCTTCTCCAGGCTAAAAAGACCCAAGTGCATTAGCCTTTCCTCACAAGAGAGATGCTCCAGGCCCCTCATCATCTTTGTAGTCCTCTGTTGTACCCTCTCCAGCAGTTCCCTGTCCTTCTTTAACTGGGGAGCCCGGAACTGGACTCAGTACTCCAGATGGGGCCTCACTAGGGCAGAGTAGAGGGGCAGGGTGACCTCCCTTGACCTTCTGCCCGTTCATTAATATGTCACCATTCTGCAAAAGCACATTCTAGAATATTTTCTTCCTTTCTGCCTGTGGAGAAGCATTGTGCTTTTCAATAGTTAACTGTTTGCTTAGGCAAATCCAAGTAAATCTCTTGGAAGGTGACATTTGTAAGACCTTCACAGCCCTTGTGTATATATTTAATCAAAAAGCATATAAGGAATTGCACAGCCCTTGAAAGACTTGAGATAAGACCATTGTAGCGGTTCTTTATTGTTCCTTACACCCCCCTCTAGCATAAGTCAGATTTTCAAACATAACTCCTGGAAGTCACGTACGTACGTAGAGAGGTACGTGCAGAATCGCATGTCTCATGGTATAGGCTATTGCTGATAAGCGTAAGGAAGTGTCACTTGGAGAAACACCTCACAGCTCTCTCCAGTCTGCCCGCTCCCCTTAGGAATACGAGCGTAACAAATGTTTTATGGTTAAGGATCCGCTGAGAAGTTGGTCTCAGCAAACAGTTCATAGTAACTGAGATGAGCTGAGTTAAAGCAGGAGTTTAAATTGGTAATAGCACGAAGAAAATATCTCTGAGCTTTTGTTTATCTTCTCGTAGCGTTGGGTGGCTTTGGCATTTCCATGCACTTGCTTGCCTGTGCAATAATTTATAATCCAGAAGAGGGCCTTACAGTTCCACTAATGAATTAAGAATACAGTTCAATCTTCATTATATACCTCTTAGTGGATACTTAACCTTAAGCATGAAACTGCTTGTAGTTTATTCAGCTGATACTCAGGAAATTGAGAAATGCCTTAACTTTTTTTTAATGTAAATGAGTAATTAGAATTCTATGACCATAAAAACTGATAATTCTAATAAATACTTTCAAAAGTGTTTTTTTAAAAGGGCATGAAAAGCATTACTTTCTCACCACTGCTCCTATGAACTCAGAATTTGCATTTTGTGTATTTACTTATTGTTTACACAGTGACACAGGAAAGAATCTTTTTTACAGTAATAGCTATTTTCAGAGTTTAGAAATGGTACTCCTTTAACTTAAGCCCTTTAACTGATGCCTGTGACCCTTCCCCATTTTCCTGGCTATTCCAGCACCCTTTCCATAAGCAGAAGTTGTCACCGTGTGTGTCGGTTTCCTCAGCTTTGGAACTGGGAGGGCTCATGAACCAGACAGCTCAGCCGGAAAAGCTAATTAGGAAAAGACCGTTTTTAATGACTGTGATGGCTTTATCGGAAAGAAACGGTCACGCCTGTGGTTGTGGTATTTGGCTGCTGATAGAAGATAGCTATTTAGCTATACAAACACATGCATTCAGTTCTCAATTTCAGCCTTGAAGAAGTTACTGAAGCCCAAATCAAAGGAAGATGCTAGACCCCTGGCTTGTCACTGACCCCTGTGACAGCAGGAATTGGAGCCTGCATATTGTTTAGGACCAGGATCTAAATCTCTCGGCTCCTGTTCTTTTGCAGAGGGGCTGAGGACACTTTCCTTCCCTTTCCACTTTCTCTCAAAGAAGGTTGTTGTTAGCATTTGGGTTGCGTGACAGTAGGAGCCATGTAAATAAGCAGAAAAGATTACTGGTAGTAGGACACAATGCACTTTAAAAGCAGTGGCCAATTCTGCAGTCCTTAGAAATGGAACAGAAATGTTTTGTCACAGCAGTCAGTAGTAACCTGTCACGTAGGAAACAGTTTTGAGCCCCCCTCAAAGCCAAAGGAGACTCAAGAGGGTGACAAAGACAAAAACTTCTCCTAAGAGTGATCAAGGGTAACAGTGTGTGTGTTAGAAAAGGGGGCTGAAAGGAGCAGCATAGCAAGCTAAAAACTATTGCTTTACAGAAAAGGTATAAAAGATGCTTCTGTTTACTGTATAGTGTACTGTGTGAGGAAAAAAAACCCCAGTCTAGTATTAAGGGGCATATTTGGATGTGTGGGGTTTTTTAAGTATAATCACTAGCTTGGGGAACAAACTGCTAAAAGATTACACTGAAAGCAAAAATGTAGCCCTTTTGCCTTAAAATCCTATTACTTATGTGAGCAAGAGCAAGTGTAGATATGCAGCTATTTTTATAAAAGAAGGAAATTGTGTTTGAAGAGAAGCTGCTGCTCAGAGCCATGGTGTGATGTCTCCACAGCTGGCAGGCACGTGGTCGTGTCTTCTCCTCCTCCTCCTCCAAACATCCAGGCTCCCACCTCGGTGGCAGCAGGAGCCCATGGGGGCTGGTCTTCTTGGCCTCCGCTTGCCCCTGCCCTCAGAGCTGTGCCTGGGGCAGTTGTCCCTCTCTCATGTGCCACAGCTCTTCCTGACCGCGAGGTCTGAGTTTGTTGGATACACAAATTTGAGCTTTCCACAAGCAATGATGGAGATCCTGGGCGGAAGGGTCTAGGGTGAGGCTCAGAGGAACATCTCCATGGCTAGAAGGCGGCAGGAGGCAGCTATGAGAGTTGCAACCTGCCGAGCTGCCCAGTTCCAGTGCTCCAGATCAGAAAGTGAACTTAAGAAGAACATCAGAAAAAAAAACTGAGCCGTTCTTGGAATGCTTATTCAGCAAGGAGAAAGCAGTTGCTCGTGGCTGTGGAGCACGGGCTTGGTTTGTAACCGTTGCTACCAAATGAAATCCTGCAGCAGAACATGCCAGAGGCACCCGGGAGCCTGGGAGCTGGTGGGTCTCACACAGCCTGGAAGAAGCGTTGCCGTCTGCTCGCCGGGGACAGAGGTCTGGGGCTTTGGCTCCAGTTGTTGGAAGAGCAACAACTCCAATTGTTACTGCCACCTGGAGAACTCAGAGCAGCAGCTTATAAATAATGCTATTCATTCGCACGGCGCTTTCGGTTATTTTTATCTGTTTGTGTCTGGGTTGCCACATAGCAGGCCCCAAGAGCAGCAGTAAATATATTCAACCGGTTTATTTAAAGAAGCTTAAAAGCTTCGCATTACCATTTTCCCCCTTGCTGCTTGATAAATAAATACGTAGGCTTCAGCCTTAACATTTACCTTGGACTGCGTTTTTGCCGGTTCATCGCTGGCAAACGGGGCTTTAGTTCAGCCTTGGGTTTGCTCGTCGATAGCCCGACACCGAACTACGTCGCAGCAGTCGGGAGGGCAAGGAAGCGAAAGCAGCCGGGCTTTGTCTCTGCTAAACCCATTCCAATCGACAATCCAGGGCTATAATAAATACGTCTTGTGACTCGCACACCAGAGGAGAGCCTGAATTTAAATTATAGCTTGGGGTTTTGAAATGCTCGCTGATCCATTCCATTCCCATTAAGAGCGTCTTCCGCTCTGCGAAATTAAATGATATCTTTACGTGACAGTTTAATTTAATTAATTTATTTTTCGATATGTACGTTTATGGAGTTTCTCCATTAAGCTTTTGAAATGTCTGTAGGTCCTATGCGTTAATGTAAATGCGCCGTGGCCCGTAATTACCTTTGGCAGGCTCAGGGCACTGATAAAAAAGATTATGTTTTTAAAAACTAAAGTCTTCAAACTTCCCCGGTGCTTGGCAGGAAATCTATTTCTGTGTTTTATTTGGAGCAAGGCTGGGGAGCCTGCAGCCAACAGCTCCAGTGTAGGCAGTAACTGCTACATTTTAGAAGAAAATACATTTGACGCTAAATGAGAGCAGGGGAGAGGAAGACAATTAGTGCCAGAGTACTAGAAGCAGCTGTTTGTTTGTTTTGCCTCGTGGCTGCCAATATATACTCTTATCGTTAAAGTCCATCTAGAAACGGGGTATTTTCTATGAAATTACTTTGCAAAACATGGATCTTTGTCTTTTTAAGGGGCTGCCCCAAAGCGAGTTTATCTTCCTTTTTCACAATAGCTCTCCTCTAGCCAAGAACGCCGGATTCTCCCCTTGCCTCCTCCTCCCTCCTTTTCTAAAAATGAACTTTTCAGGGAAATAAGGAATTCAGAGAAGTTTGAAGGAGAGCAGATGGCCAACAGTGATCCAATAGGATGTAAAACTTGGGTTAGGTAGTCGCTTGGCAGGCGAGTGCAAGTGAGCCCGTGATGTTTCCATAGTGATGTTTTCACATGGTGTCTTCCTTTTGTCTTTTAAAAATCTAAGTGATTAAAAAAACAAAAAAGGAAGGGGGATAAAATGAAATTAAGAGCTCTGTAGACCTGAACATTTAGCGTGGTGTAATTAACTCTTCCTTTCCCAGGGGCAGCGACTTGGGCTCGTTGCTGCTGCTTTCTGGCTGACGAGCCATGCACTGACCGGTCGCACTCGGCTGCTGGGACACTTGTGTGTGGCTGGATAAAGCAGGGATGGCTTCTGAAATTAAGATGCGAGTCAGATTGTAGTGTCTTGGAGGGGGAATCACTCAGGCACTCGTTTTTATGGTGTCAGGATTCCACATTTATGTCTGGGGGAAGGTTTCCCGTGGCTCTTCTCTAACCTTCAGAGCATTCTCTCCAGGCCAGGAGGCAGCGTAATAAAAATTGACGCTTCCCACGACTTCGGTTCCTACTTTCTCTTTTGAAGTCTGAGAGGTAGCCATTACGGTCACATTAATTGGTGAGGATATAAACAACTGCCATTATCTGAGCAGCTGCATTGTGTGAGAGAAACAAGATTTGTAGGGAGAGGCAGAACCTTTTATTAAGCCAAATGATAGAGTCAGAAAAAAACAGGCAAGCTCATCAACAGCCAGCTGTGGGGACACTGAGTTCAAAAAGCTTACCAGCTTTTTCCACACACCTAATGGAAGTAAAACGAAAATAAGTAAGTACATGTTTGTATATACCTGTAATAGGAAGAGATTCTTTCCAGTGAGGGTGGTGAGGCACTGGAACAGGTTGCCCAGAGAAGCTGTGGCTGCCCCATCCCTGGAGGGGTTCAAGGCCAGGCTGGATGGGGCTTTGAGCAACCTGGTCTGGTGGGAGGTGTCCCTGCCCATGGCAGCGGGGTTGGAAATCAATGATCTTTCAGGTCCCTTCCAACCTAAACCATTTTATGATTCTCCCTGCAAACCATGCTTTTCTTGGAAAAAAAAAAAAAAAATCCGGGCAAATTTGACTATCAGCTGGTTTGAGCAGGAAAAGGGGTTGTAGGAGCCTGGACTCCCCAGCAGACCTCCTCTGCTGCCTCTGTGCAGATAGGTCAGCACACGTACCAGCACTTTGAGATGACCCAACACAATTTTCTCTTCCCAAAAGCCTCCCAGCACCGTGCCCAATGCAGCCGCTCACTGACTGAGCCCCTTGCCCCCCGGCAGGGAGACTCTCCCCAGGAGAAGCAGCCTCTCGCAGGAGCGCTGTGGGGCAGGGTACTTCACATTACCCCTGCTTTACAAATCCCACCATGAACTCCCCCAAACGCCGTGGCGCAAGCAAATAAGTCAGTTTAGCCTGGGGACAGAGTTATCCAGCTGCACTTGTGTGCTCTGGCCTCCCCCGTATGCTCAGAGCTCCCCGGGCAAGGAAACCCTCTGCCTGGGTAGTGCCCAGCCTCTGATTACTAAACATGACCCTGGAGACAGCAAATACTTGCTTTTTAAAGAAATTAATTTTCTTATTCTCTGCAACTTCTGTCCACTCACGCTCATACAGCACTAGCCTGAACGAATTGTTCAAAACTATACCTGTTTAGTGCATGTTTTAATACTTAAACATGTTTATTCCATCAGGATGCTCAAGCTGCCCGTGACAACAGGGATGGCTGAAAGCTCTGAGCCACGCTCACAACAAAACCTTGATTAGTGACAACGTAGGGCACTTCAGTAGTATTTCCACCACAGGGGAGATCTGGCAACCTTGGTGTGGGCAGCTACAGCTGGGAAAGTTTCCACCTATGGATTTACCTGTAAAGTTACCGAGTCCTTGCAGTGCCACAGGGAATGGCACGGGGAGTAGTTTATTCAGTCTCAGACCAGGCAGGGCGAGTCTTTAATCCTCCCATACACCCCGGGGCAGAGCTACAGAGTGCTCACCTTCAGAGCCACCTGCCTCTTTATTTCAGATTTCAGACCACCATTGCTATTCAGCAGCCACCAGCACCTGTCCCCACGCCGAAGCTGCAGGTACAAACCTAACTCCAAGGTCTGTCTCTCTGTTTCTGATCCCATACTGAGCTCAACACAACTCTACCAGGGGAACTGTGCCTCCCCATCCATCCCACCTGGCATTTTTTCATTCTGCACCCTCTTTTCCTCCTGCTGCCCCCCCCCAAAAAGCAGTGAGGAGCTGCGCCACGAAGCTGAGGAGCCTCTGCCCTCCTGCCTTTCTGCTGCTCCAGCAAGAATAATGCCAGCTACCAAGAAGGAATAACCCACGAAGAGCCTAATGAAACAGCAATCTGGCATTAAGATGTGTATATAGTTGCCATTTGTTAAATTGACAGATGACATTTGGAACATGCAGTCCCTATTCATTATTTTTTTTTTTTTTAAAAGCTAAATACTCTCTTGAAATAAAGTCTTTGCCATTAAAGCTGATTTCCAGCCCAGACAGGGCCAGCTGTGCTTTTACACATTTCTGGGCACAAGGTCAGATTCCTGGCAGCTATAAGATTTCTTTTGCAAGGAACTGGACAATTCATGAACAGTAAACAATTACCTGCCTCCCAGGTTACCTTGGGCTCTACCTTTATTTTCTTTCCCCTGCTACCTTTTCGTGTAGAATTCTTTATAAAAGAAAAAAACATAGCGTTTTGACAAACAGGTTTTTTAATCAGCTTGAATTTCATCACCTGCTACCTAGTCCCACTCGTCTACGTTTTCATGTGTCTACAATAACAGGGAAGCTCCAAACACCTTCAACAATAGCTTAAAGCTTATTCACAAAGACTGAGCTTTCTTAGAGACAAATAGCTCAGATGTTATATTTTAGGAGCAAAGTTAAGAGTGCGAAGGGACTCGGCTCATCCAACTCAAAAGCACAGAATTCATGGTAAAGATGTGATATTCCTTTACACCTTCCAATCGCTGTCAACACTTTCAATAGCATACTTCTGATAACTTCCAACTCCAGAAATATGCAGAAGAAACAGGTGCCCAAACTTTATCAAAGTTGTGCTCTCAGACACGTACTTGGCTGTTATCTCACATGCTTCTTCATGAGTTTTATTGATAAAAGTTTTATCGATAAACTCATCTGACTGTTGTTTATTTGATGTCTTTTCAAAATCATTCCACTAGAATTGGACAAAATCATGTCCGATCATGACACTAGGATGTCATTCCACTACTGCTACGCTACCGTCTCGGCTTATTTTGGCACATAAAAGAGCAAAAATTAAGTGTTCCAACATGCAGAAAGGTTAGTAACTAGATGGCTACCACTGACTGAAAGGAGGGAAGCACCTTCCGTGGGCGTACGCGTGTAGAAGATGAGAGCAGAGTTTCATCTCGTGTCCTTTCAGTGACTCAACCAAGGTTGGCAAAAGGTAAAATCTCTGGAGAGATGCTTTCTCCAGCAGCTGAGGCCAGAGAAGCGTGGCCAGCAACCCTCTCGCTCGGCAGCAGATTCTCCAGGAGGAGTCACAGCCACAGGGGAGCCACAAGAGGAGCAAGAGCCCACAGAATGTTTGAGTCACAGGGATGCTTTCTTTCTTTAAGTTTAAAAAAAACCCCAAAACTTCTTAAACGATTTACATATGAATTGCTTCTAATGAGGACACACAAGCTCAGTTTTCCAGCAGACTTTCAACAAGGCCAAAATTAAGGATACAATTACATGGCAGAATACTAGACTGAGATCCTCATGGTTTTTATGTCAACAGTGAAGTCAGCCGCTGCTGGTGGGTGGGAAGCAGCTCTCTTTAGGGATGTTGAGCTGGTTGATTTTCTGATTACTTCAGAGGATTTTAAAAATAGCAAATTATAATAACAGGCCTATAGACTCTGTTAGCAGCTTTCTGATTAATGTGAACATCAAGATACACGCTAAGTTCTCGTCCATAAGGTATGCTGTTCAGACATTTTCTAGATGCTATTTTAACCTGTGTCTTCTGAGTCACATTAGTCAAAAGAATTGGCCTGTAATTTAATTATTGCAAATGGTGCATCAGTGAGTTATTTCCTAGGAAAGAGAGTTAAGAAAACCCAACACTGCAATTAATGCTGAAATGGAACCCATTTGCTTTGGCCTTTCGAAAATTTTTCCATATGACGGGAGCCAAGTGAGACTGAAAGAGTTTAGAAAATTCTATTAGAAAGTCATCTTCACCCAGAGCTTTCCCAGAGACCAGAGGTTTATGACTTCTTTTTATTTCTTCCTCTGCTTTGGGACTACCTAACTGTTGCCTAATTTCCTGCAGAATTATAGGTATTTCCAATTTACTTAAGAGACCTTGAGTCTGTTCAGCTGCGCAAATGACTCAGATTAGTTACAGGATTTTAGAACTCAGAAGAGATGTCCTTAAGGTCCACGGGGTTTGCAGCTTGTGCGACAGATGACCATGCACAGGAACTGTGTAACACCCTGTGCTTGCTTTCCTTCCTGAACAGTACTGCCAGCAGCTCCCAGACATTTCCTCATGGCTCTTAATTTCTGTTTTTCTACCATTTTGTAAGCAGAGGATTCTCCACTTTTGCTTCCCACAGAAATGTAAGTATGATGCAGTTGCGCATCCCAATCCAATTAAGAAGGAGACCCTCACTCTATTGCTTCTTCATAACTACACAGCTTAATAATTTAGAACAGTAACATTTGAGATGATTAATCAACAAAATCAGCAGCATAAAGGGTTCTCAGTGGAATTCAGACACTCTCCCAAACTGAGGCAAGGAGCCTGGAAAGGTTTTAAAGCCCTGTTATGTCCGAAAACACCACAAGGTGAAGACTGTACCAAGTCCTGTGATCCACCCCTCCAAACTTCCTTCTACACCATCATCTTTCAACTCCACTGTGTCTCTTGTGGGTACTTTGGGCCATCCACACTCCACAGATGAAGAGCAGGCCTTGCTGTACCTGGGCTGAAATATAGTCTGCCCATGCCCGACTCATCCAGACCGCCTTGGACACACATTAAAGTGGGGAGCACGTCTGGACTTTTACCTTCAGAGATCTCCAGAACATAGGCTGCTGCCCTACAGTGTAGGTTTCATAAGTTGTGCAGACAGCACACGAGGTTGGAGCTCATAAATTCATTTTAAACCTCTTTATACAGACAGTTGAGCTGTTCTGTGAGTGAGGACCCTGCCACTTCACATCTTGGCTGAACTAAGCTACCATTGCCTTAACACTTAGCAAGTAGCACCCTCCAAGAGCAGTATCTCATGCAGTCCATGAAATACCCAAGTGATATTTCATTTCGGCCTATAAAATGCACTTATATTCTGCCTGACACAATAAAAAGATCATAAATAGAAAGGGATAGAAAAAAAAAGGCACAGAAAGGAAAAATTCTAATAAACACGAAAAGAATATGGCAAGTCAGAGTGGCACAAATGCAGAATGCTAATATGCAACATCACTAAAGCCTTGATCCTGTGAAATGTGTAGAGCACACATGGGAGCCTATTTTACTTGCAAGGAAAGAAAACAGTCTTACTTCCAATACATTTATCTTCTAACTTCCCTTTGCTAAAAACATGTTTGTTTTAAGTTAATTACTTTGGGAAAAGGCAAGAGAAATGGGTGCGGTGGAGTTGGAGGAAAAATAAATCCTGTGAGTTTGAACTAATTTAAGAAAAAAAAAAAAGACCCATGCACCCACAGAATATGGTGGAGACCAGGTTTCTGCTTTTCAGCTCTTTCTGGAGGCTGAAGGAGAATAAATGATTGACTGAACTGGTTCTGCCATCCATGGCAGGTTACACCAGAAGATCTGTACCATTTGTCCTTCAAGGTAGAGAGCAAGATACAAAAGGAAATGTAATCATAACGAGCCACACAATCTACATACTCCAGTTATGTTTTTTTTTTTTTCACTTGATCTTTGCAGTAGCTGATCTTTAATACATGCTGTATTTAAAGTCAGGGAAGCCAAAGCTTGGGACTGGGCCGGATGCAATCTTTCTGCTATGGGAGAGCTAGCTGTTAAAAACTGTTTCTAGTAGACTATGCTCTCCACCACTTCCAGCCACTTTCTAGAAATCGGTGGACTGATGCTTGTGTTGGCAGGTGGCTTCACTGCTCCAGGTAGACTCAAAGTGGGAAACACCACCAGCTTCCCTGTACCTATCCTCCCCTTCCTTCTCTCCCCAGAAGTCCTGCTGGCTCAGTGAATCTGTGTCCCACTGGAGTCAGACTGTATTTACTTGGCTCCACAACCCTGCACACTACAGTGAGCGTACAGCAACTGTGCTGGGCTTCAGTGATCACATCGTGCTTGATCTGCCCACCACACACAAGCTCAGAGCCTCCAAGGTCTCCACCACGGGATGCATGTGTTAAAACTCAACACGTATGAGATGTACTGAGAGCAATTCAGACTTGTGCCTGACTGACAGAGCAGATGGTGGATGAGAAGCTCAACATGAGCCGGCAATGTGTGCTGGCAACCCAAAAGGCCAATAGCATCCTGGCCTGTATGAAAAGAAGCATGGCCAGCAGGTTGAGGGAGGTGATTCTTCCCCCCTCTACCTGGCTCTGGTGAAACCCCACCTGGAGTACCATGTCCAGCTCTGGAGCCCTCACCACAGGAAGGACATGGACCTGTTGGAACAGGTCAAGGCCAGGCTGGATGGGGCTTTGAGCAACCTGGTCTGGTGGGAGGTGTCCCTGATTTTCAAGGTCCCTTCCAACCTAAAGCATTCTATAATTCTGTGTACCTTTTATTTCCAGGGTACGTGTTTTCAGTGGGTCCCAGCTGGCCACAGTTTTCAGATCCTTTGGCTGTTCCTGTGCTGCAGTACAATAAGCGAAGGCAGATGATTCAGTTCTCAGTGTCTTTGCCTGGAGAGATATAAATCACATCGTAGGTATTATTTCCTCATATGTTGTGTCATTTGCTGAACAATTAAGTGTGTGTTACTGGAAGATTAGTAAGTGAGCCAAGGCTACAGAACATAATGCAACCCCACAGCAAGAGATGACAATGCAATTCTTGAATACTGTAATAGTATTTCATGTAAAACCAGCTGATGTAAAATCAATCCCATGCTAAATTGTGTTTTCCCCTTCAGTCTTTTTAAACTATATAAAAAAAAAAACAAACGGGAAAGGTACCAACATCCTGTAAATAATCTCTAAATGTGTTACAGACTGATCTTAAGTGGCACTCTCACAAACCCGTAGTTATATTAAAAAACCTCATATATATACATTATACAGACTATCAATTCTAACAGCTGAAAGTAAAATAAATGCGATGAATGTACATCTACTTTACTATCCATTATGTTTTATCTTTCTGAGAAAATGCTATTTTTATTCCAAGCTATATATCTTATAAAGTTAACACAAACATATAGTTTGTTTTCGGCACATCAAAAATCTAAATATCTACATCCAAGACACGTGCAATTACACAGAAGTGTATTATAAACTGTACATCAACAAGTAATAAACTACTAGTTTTTAATAGAGCTCCACAGAGGAAAATACCTATCACAATCTTTGGCAGACAAATTAATAGACTCATCCTTGCAAAACTGCACTTCTTTCAATAAACGTGACTCTGGGGTGGGATTTTGGACAGTATCTTCATAATATATGACAGCTCAACATAAGACTGCTGGGACCCAGAGAGGGTCAAAAAGCCCCCAGCCTTTTTTGGCTGTTTCTTTGAAAGCTGCTTGAGGAGCAATGGATACTGGTGTCCCCCCGCCATGTCCCAGGATGGAGTCACAAAAAGCCTGTCTCCACCGGCCATGGCTCGAGAGGACCCAACAAACCACCCTCCCTTTCCCTCCCCTTCCCTGTGGAGCATCTTGATCCCTTGCTCCATGGAAAACGCTCAGCTGTTGCTAGCACAGCAATTACGCTGCAGGAAAACTCGCTTCCAAATAATTTAGTCTTTATTTACTCAGAGGAAAAAAATAAATGAAAAAAAAAAAAGCTAAAAGGCAAAAGCTAACGAGGTACTGGAATGGGAATTATTTTAGAGTAATAAAATACTTTGTATGTTTGTAAGGGCACAACATCAAGCACAGATCCACAGAGAGCCTTTCAGAGCAAGCTTTCCTGAGGACCCTGCACCTCTACACGTAACTGGGTATGGGGAAAGCTGCTCCACCAGTCTGTCCCACCACACAGAGAAGGCAGGGCACAGGTTAATCAAAAAGATAAGGCATAGCATGGGCTAATAAGGAAGGGGAACAAGCAGAGAAAACAACCAATTGCCCTTTCTTTCTTCATTAACTTTACACGTGAAGTTTTTTTTATAACGCTTTTTAAACCTAAAGTTGAAACTATCCCATATTCCAGCTCCATGGAACCACTATTTATCTAGTTCACAAAGTTCCTGGCACCCTTCTCACGGGCATGCAATATTTCTCATTTGGCTGCTTTTTAAAATTGGTATATTCACATATAGGTAAGCTAAACTAGGAGATGCCTTTCTGCATAACTGGCAAAACGCACTGGGGGGGACAAGAGGGCTCGCCAAGTTGGAGCAGGAGCACGGATCGTGATGGAGACATCAGGATAACACCTAGGAAAGGAATGATGCAAGGCAGAGCTCGGGGCTTCGCTCCTGCCACTGACCCCCGCAGACGGGGCGAGAACCGCTCAGTGTCTCCCTTTGCTCTCCTCTAAACGGCAGCGCGCCCAGCGATACAGCAGCTGGGGAGGTTTGAGGCTAAACTCGTGCAAACCAATTTTGATTCCTCCCATCATGTCTCTCATTAAGCGTAAAGCGCCTCCAGGGAAAGGCAGCTGATTAAACAGATTCCTCTGTGACATAATGAATTTACAAAACCCCTCCAGTTTCGCTGGGGATGTTTGGGGAAAAATACCTTCAGCCACCGCGGGCAAAGTCCACCAAGAGGGAGAATCGCTGCATTTCCTCTGCCTTGGGACCTGACAAACCCTTCCCACCCATCCTGGGGGCTGAGAGGAGATGCCTCCCCACAGAGAGGTATTGCCTCTCGGCACAGGAAAGGAGTACCAGGCTTTTTCCAGCATTCAGATCCTGTTTTTAATGTGACTCAGCTCTGCAAAGTCCATAAGGATGACACGGGCTGTGCTTTATTAGCAGTTAGGTTAATGTTTGGAAATAAAAAGACTGATGGTTTTATCTGTTTAATCATTTGGCCCTGCCAAGAGCGACCATAAGCACAGCCCAACGGTGCATGGAGAGAGTACAGCCCGACATTCGTTTCCCACCACTAAAATCCAAACATTAGCACACAAGTTGCTTAGCAGGCTGGCAGGGCTGGCAGCCAGCACCGCAGCTATTGGAGTGACTCAATGATCATAATTTTTCTTCATGGAGATTTTCAGCCTCCTCGTGATGGAAGGAAATAGGGATGGATGAGGTGGGCTGATTTCAGGGTTTGGCAGTTCGTTTGTGTTGTTTTTTTTTTTTTTCTCCCCAGCTTTCCTGTGCCCTCAGCTGAACTTAAAACTCCTCTAGTTTTTCCCCCCCAGTATGATTTCACTTTTAGGGGTGGTGGTGTGGTGTGTGTGTGTATGCCCCTCTCTCTTTTTTTCTGAAATCTCCTCCTCTCAGGTACATTCTTCAGCAAACAGTAGCTGCAATGCGGATTCACCGCACGTAACCAGGCGATGCTACTGCCCTGCCATACGCAGCCAGCAGCAGCTATAGCAATTCATCACCGAAAAGATGAGATGGCCATCTCTCACAGGCAGCTGGCACCCAGACAACACTAGATGTGGCAGGTGCCATCAGTCCAAAGAGCAGAATAAGAGACAAAAGGAGCCAACAGTCACAAGAATGCTCTCTTAACAGACAATAGCTACCTCAGCTGGTGTTCATCACCATTTATCACTAAATAAGTGCAGCTGTTAGACACGTTGAGCCTTTGAAATGCAGGCAGAGCAGAGTTTGGTGATTTTTGGCTGAGTTACACACACCACCTCTCCTTATGTACACACAGTTAAGGGGGGGAGAAGCCACTGAAACAATCACGGTGGAGTTGCACTCCAAGCAAAGCTTCCTTAGATGTGCAAACACACACACACACCTTACCCACTTCTGGGAAGGCGCGTGGCTGGATACAGAATGGTCCAGCTGGCCCAACAGTTCCAACGAGCAAGTATTGAGCTGCTGGAAGAGCACTGCAGAGCTTCTAACCAGCCACATAAAGTCCGTTTTGTAAAAGCTTCTTAACAGCCACAGGGATGGGCTGTCTCTTAGGGGACTGGCTGACCACATTAAACAAGAGTTTCTGCAGGGCTGGCAGACCTGAAACACAAGGACTTGAGACCCTTAAAGCTTCTGCAATTGTCCTCCATCTAATGTCTTTCTCCTGCTTGTATTCTGTTGGTATCTACTCTTTCAAATCAGAAGGGCAGTAGCAGCAGCCCACGTTCTCGATCACCTTCTTACATGTCTGTGATGTTTCTAAGAGAGAAGATGCTGTCTGGAGCTGCCCATGTCAGCCCAACACCTCAAATCCTTTTTCCTCTGCCAGAACTGTGCTGTTTGCTAGCATAAAAACAAGCAGAGCCTGAGCTCTGCCTACTCTCCCTGCCTTTCCTCATACACTTACCAGAAAAATAGCTGGAGCACAACTCCCACACATTGCACAAGATCCAGAATCAAGCAGCCCTAAAACAGGCTTTTTCCTGTCCCAAGTCTATGCTAGAACTAGTCAAAATTTAACACTTGAAAGATTCTAACACCTTTAGAGCAGGGGAGGTGTGGGGGGGGAAATCCAAACAAACCTGAACACACCCAAAATGTGTTGCCACTTCCATAACTAACAGAATCCCACAATGCTAAGCTAAAATAAAAATAAAATAAAAAATTCTTACCACCACCTCTTTAACCCCAGCCTCAAGGCAACCTTGACTCCACAACTACTTAGTTTCCCTCCAGCTTCACATTTTCAGCCTTGCCATCCTAATGAGAAACCTTTGCCAGCTGGATCCAGCTCCCAAAGCAATCTCTGTAATGAGGACAGGCACCTGGGGACCTACCTGCTTGGCTCAGGAAGAAAATCTGGTTTGTTCTTCCAATCCCCCATACTGCAGAGTCCTTTGAGGCCATGATAAGGAAATGCCAGACCACCTGGCAGCAAGAGCAGATGAAAAGGGAGGGGACTGATGAAGAGCTGAGATGTGGGTGGGAGCCAGGGTGGGAGGAAAGCTATCATATCATAGAAGCATGGAATTGTTGATGTTGGAAAAGACATCGAAGATCATCAAGTCCAACTGTTAACCTAACACTACCAGGTCCACCACTAAACCATGTCCCTCAGCACCATATCTACATGTCTTTTAAATACCTCCATGGATGGCGACTCAACCACTTCCCTGGGCAGCCCATTCCAATGGGCAGCCCTTTCAGTGAAGAAATTTTTCCTAATATCCAGTCTAAACCTCCCCTGGCACAACTTGAGGCTGTTTCCTCTTGTCCTATTAATTGGGCGACTGAACCTGCCTCGCTTCGCCCTCCTTTCAGGTAGTTGTAGAGAGCGAGAAGGTCTCCCCTCAGCCTCCTTTTCTCCAAGCTAAATGACCGCAGTTCTCTCAGCCACTCCTCACAAGATTTGTTCTCCAGACCTCTCACCAGCTTTGTTGCCCTTCCCTGGACACATCCCATCCCCTGGACACATCCCATCCAGCCCCATAGACTTGTCTGTGTCTAAGTGGTGTAGCAGGTTGCTAACCATTTCCCCTTGGATTATGGGGGCTTCATTCTGCTCCCCATCCCTGTCTTCCAGCTCAGGGGCCTATGTACCCTGAGAACAACTGGTCTTACTATCAAAGACTGAGGCAAAGAAGACATTAAGTACCTCAGCCTTTTCCTCATTCTTTGTCAGTATGTTTCCCCCTGCATCTGATAAAGGATGGAGATTCTCCTTAGGCCTCATTTTGTTGGTAATGTATTTATAGAAACATTTTTATTGTCTTTTACAGCAGTAGCCAGATTAAGTTCTAGTTGGGCTTTGGCTCTTCTAATTTTCTCCCTGCATAACCTCACAGTCTCCTTGTAGTCCTCCTGAGTGGCTTGCCCCTTCTTCCAAAGGTCATAAACTCTCCTTTCTTTTCCTGAGTTCCAGCCAAAACTCTCTGTTCAACCAGGCCAGTTTTCTTCCCTGCCATCTCCTCTTAGAACACGTGGGGACAGCTGCTCCTCCTCCTTTAAGATTTCCTTCCTGAAGAATGTCCATCTTTCCTGGACCCTTTTGCCCTTCAGGACTGTCTCCCAAGGGACTTTGTCAACCAGGCTCCTAAACAGGCCAAAGTCTTCCCTCCTGGAGTCCAAGGTAGTAGTTTGCAAACCCCCCTGCTTACTTCTCCAAGAATTGAAAACTCATTTCGTGATCACCATGCCCAAGACGGCCTCCAACCATCACACCAGCCACTAGTCCTTCACACCCAGTGGGGTGCCTTCCCTAGTTGGCTCCCTCACCAGCTCTGTCAGGAAGTTTTCTTCCACACAATCTGTGGACCTCCTAGACTGTATCCTCTCTGCTGTGTTGTATTCCCAGCAGACAGCTGGCAAGACCGCACGAGAACACAGGCTAGTGAATGTGAGGCTTCTCCCAGCTGCTTATAGAATATTTTGTCTGCCTCTCCATCCTGGTTGGGTGGTCTACAACAGATTCCTACCATGATATCTGCCTTCTTGGCCTTCCCCCTGATTCTCACCCATAAACACTTGACCCTATCATTAAGCTCTAGACAATTAAAACACTCCCTAACGTACAGGGCTACCCCACCACCTCTCCTTCCTAACTTATTCCTTCTGATCAGAACCCTCGGATATGAGCACCCAACTTTGATCCCAAGCCTGAGAAGAGGGTGTAGGGTGCTGGCACACATCTGGCAAAACTGCCTTTTTGTTTTATAGCTTTGTTTCTTTACTATGCCTTTTTTTTCCTCCTTGTTTCGTTTGCTGCGTTTCAGTCACAGTTGGGAACAGGAGGCTTCACTTTCTCATGAAGTTACTGTTCAGTCAAAGCCCAACTTTAAAAATACATTTTCTAAATATGCACTATTCACTCTTGTTCTCAGTGATTTGATTGGCAGAAATAAGAGCTGCAAAAGCGGATCTTGTCAGTCATTCTTAAGCCTTCCTTAATATGGAAACAATCACTTGCCATTTCAACCATATTTTTAAAGGGGCACAGTGTGCTTAGTAAGATGCACACACCTGCAGCCTCAGCCTCTGCTCATTTTCTGGTCAAAATTTATTTGTGGAGGCTGATGGACTTGGGTCTTTTTAGTCTAGAGAAAAGGAGGCTGAGGGGGGATCTGATCAACGCCTATAAATACTTAAAGGGTGGGTGTCAAGGGGACGGGGTCAGTCTTTTTTCAGTGGTGCCCAGTGACAGGACAAGAGGTAACGAGCACAAACTTGAACATAAGAAGTTCCATCTAAACATGAGGAGGAACTTCTTCACTTTGAGGGTGGCAGAGCCCTGGAACAGGCTGCCCAGAGAGGTAGTCGAGTCTCCTTCTCTGCAGACATTCAAAACCCACCTGGACAAGTTTCTGTACAACTTTCTTTTCTGCTCTAGGTGCACCTGCTTTGGCAGGTGGTTGGACTAGATGATTTCCAGAGGTCCCTTCTAACCCCGTGTGATTCTGTGATTCTCTGGCTGCAGATGTGCACAAGCACGATAACAGATCCTTCCAGGTGGCACCCGAAAACCCATCCTGGCCTACTTTCTATCATCTTCTGTAAACCCACTGTATGTATGTATCCATCTGCATATCCTTTCCGTCCCGCAGACATCCACAGGCGCCTGTCCCATGAAATCCAGAGGAGGAACGTCAGCTGGTGAGCAGGGAGGGCACCTCACCTTGGAGGTCACGAGCTTTTGCTCTGTTACAGGTCACGTTGGCTCTACAGCAGAAGGTGGGCCCAATACGGAGGAGATGCTGCTATTTGCTATTTTTAGGCTCAGCTTTTTTTCTTTTTTTTACCCTTTTTTTTTTCTTTCATGTGTTTATTCACACATGGTCATCACTTGTGTGTTGTGGACACAGACCCCGTGTCATGCAGTGCCTGCACATTTCAGACCTGTCTTTCGGAAGCAGGGAGTACCCGTGGTACTGCCCGTCTTCTGAGAGACACGGAGACACCCAGACTTTAAAAACTTTAAAAGAAGACCAAAGAAGCCTGATGTTGGGATCCCAAATTATGCTTGGAGAATGGTTCCACAACAAGCAAAACATTTACTTTTCGTTAAAAGACCTCCTAAGAATTCATCTGGAATTATCCTATGGTCAATTTAGCTACAGCGTTTCTGGGACAGGATGTCCAGAGAACAAGCATCTTTCGTCTTATCACCAGAAGGTCTCAATTCTGACCCGAGACACAAATTTGGTGCCAGGTGCAGTACTGTGTTTGTGGTCTGTTGCAAATGCTAGCCACTGTGGAAATGTGTTGCTTTATGGCACACAAGTCAAAAGCACAGGGTTAAGTTCAGCGGCGTTGGCCTTCGCTGGGAAAGGAAATAATTATTCTATTTGTTTTGCTTCCAAGATGGGAAAAGCAAATGTCTTTCCCACCTCACTGAGAGGAAAAAAACACACCCACTATGGTTAAGGTGCACTCCTTTTTTTTCTGAGCAGTGTGACAACCTTGCAATTTGAACACTTTTTTTTTGTTTGGCTGCTACCTTCTGTTGTTGTTTTTTGCTCTTTAATGTGGTTTATCCTTGAGAGGTGCCTCATGCACCAACATCTCGGGGTGTTTCCTACAAAATGGCAGAGCTCAGAAATAAAAGGAACGGGGAGAGAAGAAGTGAAGCTCATTTCAAACATGCTGATTTTACTGGAATCTGGAGGCAAATACTTGGCCACAGAGGAAAAAAAAAATCTTAAAAGGGAGCCATGCCAGTTTGTCACCAGGAGTGGGCAGGTTGGTCCTTCCTAGGGGCCTGTGGTGATTCTTCTCTTGGAGGATGTGAGCTGTGGTACCGCCGAGGCTGCTGCTTTATTTCATTTGCTTTTGCAGCAGACATGCTGCCACTGAGATCACTTTTCCCACAGTGCTGATACACCTTCTGGAAAGCCAGCAGCCGGATGAGCATTTTGATGTTTGTGTCCCGTGACCAAGGGCAAGGGTTTTGGAAGAAAAATGGGAGCACAGCAGATGTTTGGACTGGAAATGTCCCTAGCAATGCTGCTTTTTGACCCACCACACAAGCCTTTTGGGGTCCCTCCTTCGTTTTTCAGCCAGTGGAGGCTATGACACATATTTCTTGACGTGCTGCATGGCTTCCTCTGACAGAAGGGCAACCCTTCGGCACAGCTCGTGCACGAGTTCCCCTCCTTCCCTCAGCTCCGGTGACAGCAACCTGTGTCCCCACATTGCTTCTTGGCCTCAGTCCCCTCGCAGTAAGGTGATCCACAAAGCCAACATTAGAAGGTGTTTTCTGGGCCAAGGATTTTCCTCAGGAGGGTTTCAGAAAGGACCGTCTGCTTCTCTCGTCCCCGGTGCGAGCCGGCAATTGCTGCCCCTGCTGCATTTCACTCTGGCTGCGGTATTTTGATCAATCAAAGCAAATCATAGAATCGTCTAGGTTGGAAGAGACCTTTAAGATCATTGAGTCCAATCATCAACCTAACACTGCCAAAACCACCACTAAACCATGTCCCTCAGCACCACATCTACCCGTCCTTTAAATACCTCCAGGGATGGAGATTCCACCACTTCCCTGGGCAGCCTGTTCCAATGTTTGATAACCCTTTTGGTGAAGAAATTTTTCTTAATATCCAATCTAAATCAAGGGCATGTCAAAGCAAGGCCCTATGTGGATTTTCTTGTCCAGATCATGTCTTACCCCTGGCCACACGCTGGACAAATTCCTCCTCAGCCTGTGTTGCTTTCTCAGCAGCTTTTGCTCTGGCCACGGTGATGGTGGTCAGGGGAGGAAACCCGGTTCTGTAAGCAGAGAGAGACAGAAAAGAGCTGTGTTACACTGAAGTCCCAAACCTTGTCTGGCCATAGAAGGACTCCACGGCAGGACCACAGTCGAGGTGCAGCCCTGTTTCCTCCCGGGAAGTGGGGTGGGAATCCCAGCTCGGTTGGTGGGTCCAATGTACTGGCACAGCTGCTGCACCGGCCACGCGGTGGGTGAGTTAAGGACATACTTTCAGCCTTAATTCTGAGTTTCCTAGGTTTTGTCAGTTTAAGCCAGATTCCTAATGTTATTTTAATGCAGTTGTTTTGTGTGTGAATAATATGCTTTCTATGCCAAACCACAAACCCTGGAACTAATATCTCATAAAAATGCCTAGAGTCCAAAGCTAATAGCCGTTATTCAGCTGATCGAGTGGTGCCTAAAAAGTTACAGATTAACGCTGTTCCCCAGGGGAAGGTAAAATTAAACTCGACTTCTGATGGGGCTGGGTGCTGTTTCGCGCAGGGCCTGCGCCCCGGCTGGGGGATGCAGATGTCTGCAGACCCTGGGTGCCCCGTGGCAGGGCTTGGCAACGTGAATGCGTGTGGCTAGTGCCATCTGGGCTCTACCTGGAGTCCCGGCGGGCAAAGGTCGGGGGAGGTGTGGGGGGGTTGTGAGGGATTTTCATCAGTTTTCCTTTAAAAAAGCCCCCACCCTTCCAACACCACCCCACCCAGCCATGGGTAGACTACAGCTCATCCTCGCCCAGCCCTGCTGCTGTGGGCGGTGATTCAGGGGATGCTGAAAAGGAGGGGGGGGACGGGGATGGACACATGGTGAGTATGGACACACGGTGAGTTGCTCCCCAGTCTGGCAGTGTCTGTGGGACCGTGTTGAGGTCAGGTCCTGGGATGCTGCCAGCCTGGCACGATGGGCCGGAGCTGGCACCGGTGTCACTTAGGGGGTAGGTGTCCCTTCTTCTCACAGCCAGCACCGGAGGGGTTGGCTGGGGCATCAGTGACCCGCAGGGAGCGGAGGGGGGACGTGGAGGGGACTGGTGATGGGGGGGTGAAGCTGTCCCTTCATTCTTCTTCTCGGCGTGGAAATGGAGCCACAGGATGTCAGTGCAGCCACACTTGCCGAAAGAAATGACTGTCTCTTCTCTACAGCACACAGGAAGATCTCTTTCCCAGAACTTCTTCTTATTTAGGAAACTGGCATTGCGGCGGCAGAGCAGCATGCTTATTTGGGATTAAGAAAATGAGATGTGGGCCCCAAGCCGGTGCTCACGTGTAGGCACCACAGCAGAAAGCTTGAGGAGGCAGCAGAAGCAGCTGCTGGCTCACAGCGACAGACGCGGGGCTGGATGGGCTGGTGGCCCAGATGGCTGGTGTTTGCAGCCTGCGTCCTCCCATGCTGGCCACGGGGCTGTGAGGTATCGATTATTTTCCTGTTACAACACAAAGGGATTAGCTAGATTAGCTTCTGCAGAGGTGAGGAAGAAATGTGTCACGTAGACTGTTTATTTTGCTCTAATTGGATTTGCACCCTCTTTCTGAATAAACCTCATTTTACTCCAGCTCTTGTGGTTTTGGTCTCATGGCCGTGAAGGCTGAGGAGCTCTTCCAGGGATGGGCAAGTGATTCTTGGCTTCGGTGGGGAAAGCAAAGGGGTAGTGCTGCGGTCACTAGAGGCAATCACTAGAGGGTTGAGGAGAAACTTCTTTGAGGGTGGCAGAGCACTGGAACAGGCTGCCCAGAGAGGTGGTGGAGTGTCTGTCTCTGGAGACACTCAAAACCCACCTGGACACGTTCCTGTGCAACCTGCTCTGGGTGAACCTGCTCTGGCAGGGGGGTTGGACTAGTTGACCTCCAGAGGTCCCTTCCAATCCCATATCATCCTGTGATTCTGTGAACCAGCCTTCAGAGCAGCCCAGAAAGCTCTTGTGGTCATGTCACAGACGATGTTTTCATGATCACCGCCAGCTTTTGGCAGCACGAGGTAAAAGCCCCTCTTTGAACAGAGAAATCTAAGCTTTTCAGTCCCTCTGGACACAACATCCACACCTGCTCTGGGGCAGCTGCAGCACAACATCGTGACCCGGAGCCATGGCGATGCTGCCCATCAGAAAGCAACGTGTGCTGGTCTCTCTTCCGCAGGGCGAGCTGCGCTGTACGCTAAAATTGTCAGTGAATTTTCGCCTGCACTTCATCATCTTTTCTAGCTGGTGCAGAGCACGGTAGGAAAATTATCTTCTGCTGCTGTTTTTCTTGGCCCTCTCACTCAGTAACGTGGAAAGTACCTGCAGCAGGGGTGGCTTCTCAAGCTCGTCCTTTCAATCTCTGGAAACAAAATGAGCTCGGTCGGAAAAGAAAGAAGAAAGAGCATAGTTTAAGAATTCTAGGGCTGGGTGGTTGCAAGCTGCTAAGTGTCCTCGCTGTGTTAACCCTGCTAAACAAGTAAATGCTTTTCACTCCTCTGTCCTTTGCACCGTGGAAACTTTTGACGTCTCTGTACTGGCCGCTGTGGTTTGAAGCCCTGCCTTTGAGTCAGATGGGTATCAAAAACCTCAGACCAGCTGGGCTGAGCAATGCTCTCTTGACGAGTGCTGTAGAAACCAGACGCAAAATAAATAAGCCAATGAGATTTTTTTTGGGGGTGGTCTGAAGTATGCCTGCATGCCCATTTCAGAGTTAAGCCTTAAATTTGAAATTCTTCCACTTATTTCTTGTTCCTACAGGGAAGAAATGAGTGCCACATCAGGAAGGCACATTTCTCTAGAGAGCACCTGCTCCCGCGGTTCCCAAAGATGTGCTGTGTTTGCAGATGCCTCTTCATCTACTTGTCTGAGAGAGTTCAGTAGGTCTTACAGGAATTTGTGCACACATATTAAACTTGACATAAAATTTCTCTTTTATTCCTGTGTTGGTCATGTTTCTCCACATGACAGATTGTTACATTTTCTATTTGCTTTGTTACTCTATAACTGATCACTGAAGCATCAAATAAATCCATATGCTGGGTGCATTCTCTGTTTGAGGTGCGTATGGGAGAGATCTGGTATATACGCTGCCATAATTTTCAATGACACCTTTCACCTTGCTCATTTGCTCTTGCAGAACTCATTTGTTTTAGGACTTTTAGAGCCCATGGGAGGTGCTAAATAAACATTTCAAACTATAAAAAAAAGTTACTCGTCAACCGTGAGGTGGTAAAATGAAGTAACTTACCTGGCACCACACGTGAGCAGAACATCCAGTTCTGCAGAGCAACCTTTAGATTCCCCCTCTTCCTCTTCCTATGCTGTCCTGCCTCATTTACAGCACATCAGACGAGGCTTTTACGTCCTCCCTCCCTGCACAGTTCCCTAGAGCAGTATCCATCCTGACCAAAAAAAAAAAAAAAAGAAAGAAAAAAAGCCCCAAATTAAAACAATGTGATCAACTAATCTGAAGGAACTTTTTAAAATATGGACCATACAGTCTATTTTCCTTATCTTCGTTTTTGGAGTGCCTGAGCCATCTTAGGAAATTTCCCCCCAAGCATTTATCTTGAATCAAACATGTAGGATTTTTCTAGCAGGGAATATTCCAGTCTACAAAATGAAAGTTAGGTGAAAGGAAAAAGCAGGTGAAAGAGCCTGCTACTAGAAAATATGGTAAGACTGTAATACAGGAATCACTGCATCTGCCAAAGTTTGCCACCTCTGCAATGGAGCTGCCAGTTGCTTTGGTTCCACAAAGCAGAGCTACAGAGGGAAGGAAGCAAACCAGAATATTACATCTAAGGGAAATCACAGGTGCAATGAGGGGAGGTGATGGTAAAGGCATCCCTTTCCAGTCACAGTACCCACATAGCAGAGGGAAAGGCTCAATAGTACAGGCAAGGACAGGATGGGCTCTAAGGGTCTCCCAGCTAAAAAGTTGGTAGGAGGAACCAACAGGCTCCCAATCTCTCCCTTGCTGTCCTGCCAGGGGCACATGTAACTGGGAACTGGCTACTCCTCTGCAGATTGGAAGTAAAGGGTTACGGATTACTTCATCCAGAACTTTATAAAAACAGCGAGATGACTTTTAAAAATGCAGTAAGACCCATCTGCCTGTTGCCTTCTTAGCAAGTTGGAAACTGAAGGGCACTGTGTAAGTTGAGGGAAAATCCCATCAGTCTCCAGCACAACATTCAGTTAAATCTCTGCCTTCATCAGCTTCCAAATCACAGAAGCTTTGGGAATATAAAAGGACTGGGACACGGGGCCTTAAGAGGCCAGGGCAGAAAATGATGTTGTCTCCTTTCAAGAGAAACTATAAATAGTATTTAGCATCTCCAAGCAGGCAAGTTCATAAGTGAGCCTGCCTGATTGTGGACTGGCTTCCTCGTCAACTTAGTATTCAGGAAAGGGAAGATATTGCCATAGCAACCTTCCCATCTTCTGACATGTATCATGCAGATCATGTAGCCAAGGCAGCGCAGCACCCTCTCACACATGTGCTCTGTGAACTTTTGTATTCCTGACAGTATTAAAGAGAGAAATATGTCTCATGATTGACACACTTGCCTCTGTGTCTTTATGATTCCTTAGAAAAAAATATGGAAATGCTTCCCTTCCCCCATTCTCCTCCTTTGAACTGTTTTCTCTTCTCCATCCCACCAAAATGATGAGAACAGCTCATGCCCCAGATCTGCAGATATATGTTCTTGACAGTAGTCCTACGCTATGCAAATGTGTAAACTGCAAAATGTAGAGGGTTTTAAAAAATTAAGTGTATCCAGCAGAATCTAAATTCTGAGTAAAAGTGCTGAAAGGAAGTAGAAATCTTCCAGTACCTGCATAATTAATGCTCTGTTAAAGAAAGCCTTACATCCTTTTTCTTTTGTTTTTTTTTTCTTTTTTTTTTCTTTGAGTTAGTCTGAAATCTCCAGACACAGATGCCAACCATACCTATGGCATATAGAATCACAGAATCACAGCATGGTAAGGGTTGGAAGGGACCTCTGGAGATCATCTAGTCCAACCCCCCTGCCAGAGCAGGTCCACCCAGAGCAGGCTGGACAGGAACGCATCCAGGAGGGTTTTCAATATCTCCAGAGATGGAGACTCCACCACTGTGGAGTTTCCTGTGTTGCAATTTGTGCCTGTTGCCCCTTGTCCTGTCACTGAGCACCACTGAGAAGAGCCTGACCCCATCCTCTCGACACCCACCCTTTAGATATTTATAAGCATTGCTGAGGTCTGCTCTCAGTCTTCTCTTCTCCAGGCTAAACAGACTCAGGTCTCTCAGCCTTTCCTCATAAGAGAGATGCTCCATCCCTGTCATCATCTTCATATCCCATTACTGTACCCTCTCCAGCAGTTCCCTGTCTTTTGTGAACTGGGGGGCCCAGAACTGGACACAGTACTCCAGATGTGGCCTCACCAGGGCAGAGTAGAGGGGGAGGATGACCTCCCTTGACCTGCTGGCCATGGTCTTTTTAATGTGCCCCAATATATAATGCACATAATACATATGTCGCCCTATCTGGGAGTGGAGTTGACAAGCAAACAGAATACTCTACGTGTTTGCAGCCGAGGTCCCACTCACCCCTGGGATGGAGAACTTCCCACTGAAAGAAAAGTCCCACACACTGCACAGGGCTCAGCTGTGGGACAGTACAAATGGGATACTACAACACCGTGCAGAAAAATCACTTTTGCAGCCCTGACAGCAGTGGCAGCCAGGTATTTGACTTTACAAATGTTCTTGATTTAATTATATCACAGGACATCCAGTGGGTCTCTTTCTAAGGCTATTCAGTGTTGTGGCTCCCTTCAAAAACTGTGTAACACTAGAAATAGTTGGAATAGTTGCCACTATATATATATATATATGTATTTATGCTTCTAACTATGCTTCTCCCACCAGTGGTTCTGACATCAAAAGTATCACAATATACGGTCACGTGCCTACGTATTTTTTCCTCAGACCTGGGATTTAACAGGCTGTGCTGTCCTTGGCAGGATGCCTACAGCTCTGTTTCTACATAAGGGTTGGCCTCAGCAGCTCCTTCTCCAAGAAAAGGGCTCAAAATCCTGCACAACTCTATAGCCTCAGCAGAGAGAGACGAAAACCCACCTCGACTGAGTGCTTCTCTCTGGACTGGAGATGCACCTGCTGTGGGCTACACCTAAGGGAGCCAATTTTTCTAACCAGGTTAGTTTATTTTCTCTTGGTTTTCCTCTTTCTCACACTGCTCACTGCAAAATGTTCCTGTTGGGTGGCAGAAGCTCCCACTGTCTGTGCCAAAGGAGCTCCTTTGTATAACAGTCTGCTGGAGGCAAGTCACCTTCAGACAGTGACAGGTTTTTTTATATCTTCCCCCCATTCCTGTCCTCCCCCGACTCCTCTTCAGTGTTTAGGATCACTGTACAAAGCTTTGGGACCTCACCTTCCCCAGGCAGGGTGAATGTAATTATATTGTGGTCAACATTGCTTAACGGTTCAGCTGGGATGATGTCTCCTGAGCTTCATCCAGGTTTGAGAACTCTCCCTGCCTCTGTGTACTCCACAGCTGCTCGTTCCAAGAAATAACCATTCAAGAAATTTCCCCTTTATAACTTGTCCCGTGGTGACTCTTGGCCAGACCGTGTACAGGTAGTTGAGGTCTGTCATTATCATAATTTTTGCTGCCTCTCTAAGCATTGTGTGCTTAATTGCCTCTTCCTACTCTATGACTAATAACACTCCTGCTCTGTTAAGCCACCTCTAGAGAAAATGGTTTGCAGCTTAACATCAGTAGCAGAAGAGGGGTGACCTCCTCCTCTTTTACACTTCTAGGTGTAAACCTAGAAGTCAAATTGGGAGCCATTATTAAATCAGAACAACTTACTTTATTTTACATAGTAAATAAGCTAAGACAATTTTATGTAGAAAGCTTGCCAGGCACTGGTCTGCTTGCAAGTTTAAACATGCAGAAATGTGGTCCTGCAGAGAATCTGCAGCCGCAGATTGTCCCCATTGCTACAGGCAGGATGGCCAGCAGCTCAGCAGCTTTCCTCCCAGGGGAAAAGCAGGAGTGTGGGGAGCTGCCAGTTTGGAGTTACGGTGGAATTACTGCCCATGTCAAGAATGACACCTTTTACAGTGCCTGATTTCTTTCCATGTTGTTTCCATGCACCAGGACAGGCTGGGGGCTGACCTGCTGGAGAGCAGATCTGAAGAAAAAGATCTGAGAGTCCTGGTGGGCAACAGGATGATCATGAGCCAGCAATGTGCCCTTGTGGCCAAGAAGGCCAATGGCATCCTGGGGTGCACCAAGAAGAGTGTGGCCAGCAGGTCGAGGGAGGTTATCCTTCCCCTCTACTCTGCCCTGGTGAGGCCCCATCTGGAGTACTGTGTCCAGTTCTGGGCTCCCCAGTTCAAGAAGGACAGGGAACTGCTGGAGAGGGTACAGCAAAGGGCTACAAAGATGATTAGGGGCTGGAGCATCTATCCTATGAGGAAAGGCTGAGGAACTTAGGTCTTTTTAGTCTGGAGAAGACTGAAGGAGGATCTGATCAATGCCTATAAATACTTAAAGGGTGGGTGTCAAGAGGATGGGGCCAGTTTTTTTTCAGTGGTGCCCAGTGACAGGACAAGAGGAAATGGGCACGAACTTGAACATAAGAAGGAACATGAAGAGGAACTTCACTTTGAGGGTGGCAGAGCCCTGGAACAGGCTGCCCAGAGAGGTGGTGGAGTCTTTGTCTCTGGAGACATTCCAAACCCACCTGGACACGTTCCTGTGCAACCTGCTCTGTGTGGACCTGCTCTGGCAGGGAGTTGGACTAGATGATCTCCAGAGGTCCCTTCCAACCCCACATCATTCTGTGATTCTGTAATTCTACAGAAGATAGTGTGTCTGTGCATATACGTGCATGCATGTGTATATATATCCATATGCATGTGTGTGTTTAACTCTTATGTACACAATATACATACAGTGGGGACTATCTGCATATCGAAAAAGCAAAGAGATGTTATGTCCTAGCACTGAGTGTTCCATACCAATCTCTATATTTAGAATGCACACTGCAGAGATATTTCTCCTGCCTAATTGTAGATGTTTGCTTTTTAATACACAAGCTATATATAAAATGCTGAACTTGGACACCATGATGAGCTACACCACAAATTATATGAAAAAAAAAAAATGCTGTTTTACTTCTGGCTCATTTTACACAGCTGTAAGGAACAGCAGATACCTCCTCCGGTGGGTCACAAAGTCTGTGGCCTACCTTTCAAATTTCCGTGCTGGCATTTATTGTGTTGAGGCTCAAATCCCTTTACAGCTGTGGTCTGAACAAGAAAAGGGCACTTAAGGGAATAAGACTACAACTTGCTCTTCTGGGTTACATTAAAATCCATTGATTTCCATCTGTTACTTGAACAAAACAAGAGTGCATTTTTGATAAAAATAAAATTGCTTATTTTGGAGAATATATGTTAAATATATTGGATGTTTATGGTCTGTAAATTGGACAGTTCTCTTGTTCTTAGGGTTACTTAATAATACAAGGAAGAGGAAGTCGCTATGCTCAGAAGACCCATTTTCACTCTAAGCACAAAAAGCTCTTCCATTACGTCACTAGAAGTGTTATAGAAAGTGTCCCACCTGCAAGCCCCACTTGCCCCCTCGCTCAGCAGAGCCCCTGCGCTGAAAAGCACTGGGGCAGCTGCTGTCAGTACAGCATGTGCCCACCTACTTTTTACTAAACAGATGTCAACAGCCAGACCTTTTTACTTCCCAAGCTCATTTCATTTCCCCTTTGCTCTTGCTTCGAAAAGAGATCATCGCCACTGTAGAAAGTTGACCAATCAAACCTGCAACTGCTATTTTTTTTTTTCCCCTGGGAATTCTGCAATAATCAGATCCCAGGTCTAATATCGCAGCCAGACACACTGAAGACACCTGCACTTTTACAACATATATGGACACGTTGGGCCTAACATAGTGGCCCAAATATACAATAGAACTCCTGGGTTTCTTTCCTTCCCTGCAACATGCATGACCCCAGTTTGAGCGGCTGGCTACAGTGGCACGTGGAGCTTTGATTCACAGGAGCAGAGCCAAGTGGCTGGGATAACCTGGAGGAGATGACCTCTTCTACTACTCTGCATTACACTTTGATTAGGAGCTTTCTTTTGCCACTGCAGATGGAAAAGAGCTGCCACCAACCCCTACCCCTGTTGTCATGAAACACAGGAGCATTAAAAGACAGGATTAGTAGCATCATTTCTCCAAGGTTGCACTCAGAGGTGACCTCACCTCTGCACCAGCACAGGAGGGACATGGACCTGTTTCAACGGGTCCAGTGGAGGGCCATGAAGATGACCAGTGGGCTGCAGCACCTCTGCTATGAAGACAGGCTGAGAGAGGTGGGGTTGTTAAGCCTGGAGGTGGACCTTAGAGCAGCCTTCCAGCACCTAAAGGGGGCTCCAGGAGAGATGGGGAGGGACTCTTGATCAAGGTGAAGTGGTAGGACGAGGGGTAACGGCTTTAAACTGAAAGAGGGGAGATATAGATTAGATATTAGGAAGAAATTCTTTTCTGTGAGGGTGGTGAGACACTGGAACAGGTTGTCCAGAGAAGCTGTGGATGCCCCATCCCTGGAGGTGTTCAAGACCAGGCTGGATGGGGCTTTGAGCAACCTGGTCTGGTGGGAGGTATCCCTGCCTATGGCCAGGGGGTGATCTTTAAGGTCCCTTCCAACTCAAAGCATTCTATGATGCTGTGATCTCCTACTGCTTGCTCCTTTATTCCCAGAGCAGGAACACTGAACCTACCTCAGTGACGCTAACTTCAGGTTGATGGTCTCCTCAGGACTATACTTTAACTCAAGTTTTAGATGATAAATCTTTTCAGTATTCAGTCTAACGGTATCCGAGTCTTCAAAGGCTACCAAGGTCTGTATCAGATCCCTGCAGACTGACCAGTCTTTATAGAAACTAAAAGGTAAAGAAAGAAATTGTTACATTTTGAAATAGTCTTTGAATAGCAAATTCAATGGGGAAAATGAACTAAGAAGTCTGTGCCTTATCCACTGTCATTACAAGCTGCCACATGTGAGCCTGCAGAATGGTTGGCCATTTTTCACTCTACTCAGTGTCCAAGTGGCTTTGACGTACACTGGTGCTAATTCAGCTGATATTACTCATGTGGGCAGAGAAGCAACGAATCAACTTAAAATTAGGGAAAATATTTGTCATTTTCCTTTAAAATAAGGCAGAGGTTGCAACGGAGGGACAGCAAACTACCGCTTTACAGCACACGAGATAAATCACAAAATAATTACATTTTGAAATTGCGGTGTAAGTTTGCAATTTATGGCAACCTCTTTGTCACAGAGTGGTATGGGAACTGTGCACATATGTTTTACAATCGCTAAACCCATGCAGAAAGTGAGGATGAGCTTTCTAAAGCCAAACTGGGGATATAGTTGTACTGAAATTCATGGAACCTCTGTGGCTAGACTTTCTAGCCAGCCTCCAAAAAAATCCCTCCTTTTTTTGTGTTCTCTACTAAGTCAAGAGAGGATTACTAAGATTGCAAAGTCAGGCGTTCAAGAGTGAGGTAATGTCAGAATTAAGGCCGTCTGCTCAACCTTAATTTGGCCCCTTGCGAGTGTGAATTATGATAGTGCCTTTAATTAGATGATCACACAATATTTTTTCCTATGCCTCATTCATAACACATGATGGATGGTGCTCACTGAATGATGAAACTGTATTTTGTTTTTTCCTTGTGGTTCAAGGTGTGGCAGCCTGCCTTATTTACTGCACGCTGTATTCTTCTCTGACAACAGAACTAATGATTCCTTCACAGAGTTTTCTATGTGGTTTATCATTACAGCTATGACATACTCAACAAACATTACCAATTTAATTTTACTGCTGTCCTCAAGGGAAAAGCTAAGAGTTTTATTCATGCAGTTTATCCATCTAGAACCTATTCTCATTGCTCAGGTTTTCACCAAAGCTTTGCTTCCTACATATTTGGTCAAGGCAGCTTTATTTGCATCAGCTTTGGGGAAGTATTGACAATACAAGGGAACCAAAGTCGGGGGGCCCATTCTGGTGTGTGTCTTGGATAGTTGGGCCTGGAGAAGGTCCACAGACATCCACAGATCAGGGGTGGTAGGGAAAGTCCTCTTCAGCCACAAGGTTGATCATTTCCAAAGCTGATAAACACTTTGGAGAATCACCTGTGCACTACGGGGAAGTGCAGGCATGTTTTTTCTGAAACTTGGGCAAAGACTAATAGATTTGCCTCATAAATTCAGAAGTGCTACCAACATAAATGTTATCCTTCTTCCAAAGACCCAGTTCCACAGCAAGAGAAAAGTAGAGAAAAGTTTGCCAGACGATTTTTTTTCATAGACTTGCACTTGGAAATAGATGACTCGTTCTGACAAAAAGTTTTCCACCAAAAAAATAGTTCCCCCAAGAGAAATACCTTTCAGGGACAATTTCAGCCAAGATGGTTGAAATTTGGCAAGCTTACAAGTGACTTTTACTTTAGTCATCATTCATCCATCATCTTTCTTAAGAATGATGGATTGTGTAATTCTAAAGGGAATGAACAGAGTCTAGAAGAGTGCTCTCTGGGTACACAGGCCCCTAAGTTATTTATATCATGGTTCATACATCATAGGCTGGATTTAATGCTCTAAAATGTTTTTGACTTTAAATACAATGATTCAAAGCTCACAGGAGGTGGGGAACTTTTTGAGATCGGAGAAGACAAATTGAGTTCAAACCTTCTTGGAATACTATAAATTTCCTCAAACCAAATAAAACCCGCCACATTTTGTGTCACATATATTGCCAGTCTCAGGGGCTTAACTGAGATCTCAGCCTGGTAGTCTATTTGTTTGAGGTGCTGAATATTCACAAATTCACGGACACGAGGGATGACACTTTTTAGTGTCCCTGTGCTGTACCTCTGAAAGCGAGTCTTCTTTCACTTGGACACCTACCTATGAATTCATCTACGCAATTCTGGTCTCAGATATAGTATCAGAATCATAGAATCATCTAGGTTGGAAGAGACCCTTGGGATCATCGAGTCCAACCATCTACCCTACTCTACAAAGTCCTCCCCTACACCATATCCCTCAGCACCACATCTAATCGTCTCTTAAACACATCCAGGGATGGTGACTCAACCACCTCCCTGGGCAGCCTATTCCAATGCCCGACCACTCTTTCTGTGAAGAATTCTTTCCTAATGTTCAGTCTAAACCTACCCTGTTGCAGCTTGAAGCCATTCCCTCTCGTTCTGTCATTAATTACCTGGGAGAAGAGACCAGCACCAACCTCTCTACAGTGTCCTTTCAAGTAGTTGTAGAGAGTGATGAGGTCTCCCCTCAGCCTCCTCTTCCTCATACTAAACAGTCCCAGCTCCTTCAGCCTCTCTTCATAGGATTTATTTTCCAAGCCCTTCACCAGTTTCGTTGCCCTCCTCTGCACTGGCTCCAGCACCTCCATATCTCTCTTATATTGAGGTGCCCAAAACTGGACACAATACTCGAGGTGTGGCCTCACCAGTGCTGAGTACAGGGGCACAATCACCTCCCTACTTCTGCTGGTCATGCTATTTCTGATACAAGCCATATTTCTGTTCCCTCTCTATTCTTACTAGATCTCCAGTATCACCTAAAATAACATGGTATTAGAAGAAAAATGCATCTTGAGCAGGTGCAAAACTTACTGAGAAAGAAGCAGCCAGTTTTTGAGGTCTCAGCCATTCAGTGGTGCAATCAATACAGCACAGATGTTCAGTGTACTCTAGCAGAATCTGTACAGCTGTGTGGCATTTTGGCATGTCGTATTTTTATTTAACGCATACTTTCCATCAGTACGGATTCCTGAATTCAGTGGAGGAAACAATCCCTGTGAAATAGAAAAACTGCAAAAATGTCCTAGGCTTAACGGCAGAGCATGAGTTTTGTTAGTTCTTCAAATGACAAGTCAACAGGGTTTGTGCTTTGGGCTTCCCACCCCAAGCCACAGTGATAATCCCTCATGGTGTGATGTCTGTCACCGCTGCTGCTGCTGTTGGGAAACACGGCCAGATTCCTCAGCGCAGTCCTTGCCCACCAGTACTTCCATGTGCTACCACAGCTTTCAGAAGCAGCAACTTTTAACAGTTCCTAGCTCACTAAACATGACCGAATCTGTGTTTTCTTTCCTTCCTCAGTTTTGAAAGCCTGTTGCAAGTAACAGACATCTTACCACCTCCCATAACAACTACCAATTTCAATCAAGCCCCAGTTATCTGTAAACAGAGTAACCATGTTGCAGTATTAATTGTGCACAATATCCCTAATGCAAGGCCACATTTGCTTCCAAAATTCTACTGGTTTTGTGTCCTCTCCCTCTGTGGGACCATCAAAGGAGCTCCTTCTTCTTTATCTAGGCACTTATTTCCAAGAACTTTCTAGTAACTTGCCCAGCTTGGAGATCTTTGCAACTCTGATCAACAAGTTAAAAATTATCGAAAGGACAGACAGTCATGAAGACAGTATCATCACGGAAGCCTCATTTTTGAAGGAAACCAACCAAAAAGCACATTCTTGAATTTGTGCAATGTTTCTTAGATTCCCGTGTACATAAATACATTTAAACAAATACTGTGGTGGCATGTCATGAGTTGCACAAGATCAGTTTTCCCTGGAACTGTTCCAGAGCAGAAACATACTTATGTCCTATTAAAACACTACAGAAATCCCTTTAATAAAAAGCACACATTAACATTATGCATCTTTGAAAGTACTCTCCATGTGTTCAAATAATCACATCTAAATACACTAGTGAATGAATATGTGAATATCAAGACATTTGGATTTTAGTTAGTTTTTTATAAATAATTTCTTGCTGAAAATTATTCCATTCACTCTAATTCTAGACAATTTTTCTGCCTTCTGGTGTTCCTTCTTCATTGTTTGATAATTAAACAGAATCCTGTCAAGTTTAAACGATCGCTAGTATTTTGCAACTGACTTTCTAACACAAACAGGCATACATTTAACTTCAAACATTTGCTTACGTGCCTTCCTGAAGTAGGGCTTAAATGCTCTCTCTGGTACAACACTAACGGCTCAGCCCATCTATTGAGAACTTACAACTTGAAAATGCAGGATCAGGCTTTGTACTAGGAAAATAAGAAAGAAAAATCCTCATGTAGAAATAATATCATCTACAGTTGATACCGGAAAATCTGAAAATGCACCATTCAAAGGACATCAATCCATCTAGAATTTCAAGAATAAGCATGAAGAAACAGAAACGCGGGGATAATTTGGTCTTTATTTAGGTCTATTTAAGAAAAGTTGTGTCATATTTGATAGTATTGGATAGTCTAATGCTGCAAATAAGATTTTACTGGACTGAAAAAATTATTAACATCACTGATTTAAGGCAGCTCTTACATAGTGTTACATTAATATTTCAGTCAGATTGAATTCTTCTTCGGATACATTCATGCAATTAGCTTCTACTGTAGGGTTACACTGTACTTTGAAATATATAGGGTTGCTTTGTTTCCCTATATTAGACCTATCTGGTTAAGCTTTTCTCAAACAATACAGAGAACGGACTCGTTCTTCTTGGTGGAGGTGAAAAGATTTAATGACTTATTTGATGCAAGAAACACACATTGAGAATGCCTTGGAGATAAATATACATCTTATATGTGTATGCCACATGCAAGCATGGAGAAACAGGAACGGAGGTTGAAACATTATTATTATTCTTAGCTAAAATCATTTTCCCTCCATATAAAACCCAAAAATATCCTTGCACTGAGCAGAGGGCTCATTAAACATTCTCCTTCCCAAAAGATTCCTCTCCATGCCAACCTCTGCTGGGGATGAGAAAACTTCCACGGAGCCATAAAGAACCCTCCATGTTGCCTCTAGTGTTCAGTCCAATTTCGGCTTTTCTTTTCCTTCTTCAATACCTGAAAATATATGGAGAACAGCTTTTCAAAAACTCTCAATGAATAAAAATGAAGAGTTTACTTAGAGAGGTTCTTCTAACGTGTTAATCTTTCTTTTCCCTCGATTGCTGTTGCGTCTCCCCTACTTGCTGATGTGTTCATACACGTGTCAACTCACCTGCTGGGAAGAACATCTCCACACCTGATGGCCATGGCTGTCCAGTAACGAACCCCCCAACCCTCCCTCCAGACCATTTTCAGAACAGCAGCCTCAGCCTCTGGCTGCTGCAAGGGTCTGGGAACAGATAGTTCCTCACCTCCTCTGCTCACCTACAGGCAAATTAAAGTAGATGCTATTATAGCTGAAGCTAAGCAGCTGACTTTATTTGAAAGCAAGTTCTTCAAACTGTGTTTCAGAATTCAATAACTTTAACATCCCACCCCACCATTTCATCATTGAAATTTTAAATATTGGCAAGCGCATCTCTCTTTTTTGAGAGGACAAGAAAGAAGAATCAATCACTTCCTCTCTCTTCTTGCAACGCCCATGTCTCTCAGCAGTATCAGAGGGCTGAGCTGAGTGTCAGGCTCCTTAAAGCACTTATCCTTGCTGCAGGACTTGTCTCTTTTCTATGCTGAGCAAAGCCTGGGCTGGGCAGCAGATTTTGTTTTTTCTGGCAATGAAAACATTCAGCTATTTCATATGCCTGTTCCTGGACAATGAATTACTATTGGTATCTGACACAAGTATTGTTCTTCTGACTAAGCCCTCTCTGCCAGACATCTCAAATACAAATATTTCTTTTGGAGGTTTGCAGGCCTGCTGCAGGCTGGAAAATAAAGACTTCTGAGGGCTGAAGGCGAAAGAGAAGCAATGTTGGAGAACGCCGAGAGGAAAATCCAGTCGCAAGTAAGATCACCTGCTAGAGCAATATACGCAAAGACAGTAGGCACACCAAAAGTCACTTCATAAACACAGTTAATGAATTCCAATATGGCAAACAATAAGGTCCATCTGTAGTTAGAAAGCCATTTGTTTCCATGTTGCTTCTTTAGCACGGCAGCTCGGCAGTTGTGCCTTCCCAACAGCCCAAGGACAATGGCCCTGGGTGCTGTTGGCCAACCCCTCTCATGGAAGAGCCACAGCTGAAGATTTAACAACCAAAACAAGAGGCCGGGGCCAAAAGATTACAGTGGGTTTACAAGGCTGCTCCAGAGCCAATCTGGAGTCTTCTGCTTTCTGCTGGAAGGAGGAACTTTTCCAATAGTTTTAAATGAGCTGTTTTATTTGCCTTTTTAAAAGAGCCTCTTTTCCTTTCTTCTGCAGCAGATGCATCACATAGTTTGGCAGGGATGCAGATGCCCTCAAAACTGTGGACAGACACTGGCTTGTACAAAGGGCAAATTTTTCCTTGCCTACCATGTTTGTGGTTGAACTTGGAAAAACTAACTGCAAATCATTTTGTCAGTGGTGAGGTTTTATTTAATGCATCTCCAGAGGAAAAGGACAAAAAAAGCTCCACCTCCAAACCCAAACAACCCCCTCCTCACCCCAGAAATCTTCTCATGGCAGACTGCTTTAATTTGCAAGCTTACTGCTCAAAAGCCCCTTTGAAATGTACAGTTTTCAAACAATATTTTCCCAAGTCTGGCATTATTTTACGTCTCTGCCGTTGGTGGAGTGCCTGCCGTACGCTGCAGGTTAGGTTTATTCAAAGTGCTTCAAGTACAGCACATCAGCAGGTGACTCATGGCTTTTTCTGGTTTGCAAGTGCTTGAGCCACAGAGGAATTTGGATCAATATTCTTTAACCAAATCGAGGAAACGCTGGAGAGGATAACAAGGCCATGGTGAACACTGGAAGAGATTGGAAGAATAAGTGGATTGATGTTAGCTCCTCTACGGTGGAGGGCCACAGGAACCAGGGATTTCGTTATGCATTCTGTGGAATAGTGAGGGAGATTTTCCACCACTTACTTATTCATGGACTTGGTAAGAATGTGTGATTTTTCACCACACTACTATTCTTCATACAGGACTTAGGTCGAGCGAAATTATTCCTTGCGTCTGCCTTTTTTAGGAACTTGTTTCCTGAATTAACTTAAATAAGTTAAATGGATGTGAATGTGACATCAAACTGAGAACTGAAAAACAGACTACGGCAAAACCAAGTGCTAATATCAGCAAAGGGCAAAGAATAATGATGTCTATGGTCCCTTCCAACTCTAAAAAATTCAGTGAAATTCAGTGAAAAGTGCTTTGAGCTTCTGGCATTAGGGTCTACCTAGTACCGGAGGACTCGTTAAAAGAGATTTGTGTGTGCAATAAACTACTATGTGAATTTACGGTGTATTAACCAGAGCACACGAGGTTTCCCACAAGGGGACAGAAACTGTTCACAGCGTCCCAACATGTCACGGGCCCAAGGAATGTCATGACAGAATTCCCACGGAGCACAGATTTCACTCCAGTTGTGATTTGCCCCTGCAGCCATTATGAAAGTTGTTTGCTCGTTGCATGCAATTTGATAAATGAAAAACGGCTTTCATGGATTAAAGGAACCTACTTTTAATCTTCTGTTTGTTTTTCTTTTTTCCCTTTTCCTCAGCAACGGGTAGCCTATGCAGGGTAGATGATGTCGAGTCCACACAGTTGTATTTCCCCTGCACTAAGGTGATCTTTCATTCCTATTAACTTACATGAACATTTTCATTTTCCTTGAGTAAATTTATAAGCAGAAAACACCTCATACCTGAAAATACTAAAAGAATACATTTTTATTTTCAAGTCTAAGCTTACCATTAACAGCACTCCCGCTGAATGATACTTTATTCTAGCTGCATTTAATGGGTTCATCAGCTAATAAGTGGGTTGTAAACCAAGTGGGTTGTAAACCTCTCAGGTAATTGCCAACAGCTCTTAAAATAGTATTGGAAGTTATAAAAAAGAATACATATTCATAGCTCATCACCCTCTTGAGCAGCCATTCTGTTCACTCGGCTGCTTTTAAGAGCAAGCAAGACATTTCAGTGGAACTTGTGTCATTCTCCTTTGTTTTAGCCAGCTGAAAACCTTCTCGACTTTCAGCGGAGCGTGCTCAAGTTCC
Source organism: Tringa tobata (assembly GCA_033628505.1). Lineage (NCBI taxonomy): Eukaryota > Metazoa > Chordata > Aves > Charadriiformes > Scolopacidae > Tringa > Tringa tobata. The sequence goes on along the minus strand of JAHREE010145691.1, from coordinate 263,176 downwards.
AATGGGGTATTTCAGGAGTTAATATTCCTAAAACAATACTCACATTTTTGGGTATCCCAGATGTAGTTGTTCAGGACCTCTCCCACCAAGTAGAATATGTTAATTACTACGGTAACAGCTGCAAAAAAGATTACTTTGACACCTGGGCTGAGGTGCTCAAGAAGAGGGTACACCCACACTCCTGTGACGTGGTGGATCCAGCACACCCTGAAACAAAACAAAAAATAACAAGCACTGACTCTTACAGCCCCTTTTTTTTTTTTTTTTCAAATGCAGCTTGGGCTATAGCCTTAGCTACTGTAACCTGAAAAGCCATTATTTGAAAGAACTGGAAGTTGCAACTGAACCGGGTGACATCCACCCAGAACAGACATCACAAATGCTGAAACTATGACTGATTTCCCACATTCTTGCTGCTTTGTTTTAAATTTAATAAGAGCAGTCGGCCAGTTTTCACGTTCTGCTGTAGGTAGGTATTTCCTTGCTGCATTTATATTTACGAGGAATACACACCCGTTTCGTGCGGCAGAGTGGAAACTGCAGCTCCCTCCGTTCCAAGCAGGTTCTTTATCCAAAGAGCATTCCAGGTTCTCCTACATAGCTCAAGTCTCCTTTCTGCAGTGTCTTTCTTTCTTTTTGCACACTTTTGTGTATTTCTGCTGCTTCTCCTCACTACACCTGGCAAGAACGTCAGTTTTTGGGTTTGCCAGGAGCTTCTCTTTCAGAGTAATTTCTCCAGCACCTGTGTTTTAGGTTGCTCCTCCTCTTCTTTCAGTTACCTGCTATCATTTGGGATCTAATAATTTTTCTCTAAGTAGGATAAATATATATATTTTTTTTTAAACAAAGGAAACCACTTCATCAGTGAAATTCTGCCCAGCTCCACACTCAACATACAGTAAAGGAATGATGGTGGTTTGCTGATGACACAGAGATTTTTAGCTCCAGTGTGGACTGTTGGTGTGTTGACCCAAGAGACATGGTGTCAGCTTTGCTGTAATGCAGCCTGAAGAAGCCCTCCAGGTTGGTGGTTTCGCTGTGTGTGACCGCAGTGGACACCTGCACCCTCTGAAGGGACAGCTTTTGCGTTGAGATCTGATGTGATGTGAAGTCAGAGGGAGCAGAGCGAGTCCATACCTTCCAGCAGGCAGAAGCTAAGAAAGGCAAACGCTGCCAAAGAACTGAGCAAACATCACAGAGGGTGCTGGGAAAAGCTCTCAGTGGAGACAGGCCGGGGCCCGTGAGCTGCTGAGCTCTCTCCAAAGACATAAATCTCTTCGTTTCTGACCCAGCAATTTGAGAGAGAAGCTCCCAGTGAAGCACAGTTAGAGAAGACCCAGCAGCTGCACAGACTGTTATTGAGGGGGATTTCCATGTCTATATGATTTGTTTCACTTGCTGATACTTGTATTTGTTTAAGGAAATCTTTTGATCGCTAGATCAACAGTCACGGGCTCCCAAAGGGCTGAGACACACAAGTCCACCCAAAACTGTTACCATAAATGAGAGTACAGAATCCCTGTTTAACGACTCTCCATCACCCTGGAAATGTACATGGTTGTCATAGCTTCCCTCCTCCTTCGAAAAGCTTTTATTACAGCCAAACCCTTAACAGTTGGACACTTCATGTAGGAATTTACATGTGTCAGTAAATTAATCTGCATGATCTAAATGCAGATTAAAAACCCTTTCTCCAAATGAGTTCACATATGGAAAATGATCTCTGTACTTTACAGTTCTTTTCCACAACATTTTTCTATGCCAGAATTAACCCAACACGACAAATGTATCTGTGAAAAAAAAAAAAAGGGTTCCTGTGTAACCCATGGTAACAGGGGATACCATGCTCATCTTGATTGAAGAAGAAGATGAGATAGTTGGGTAGAAGGTAATGGGATGTCCTCTACACCCAGGTTGGCTTAGCAGGGAGTGTCTATCATTGCCTGATGTTTTTAAGTTTCATTTGCGTTTGTTTTAGGATCATTCCATGAAAAACAAGCTCCAAGGAAAAAGCTTGAAAAAACACCCAGTGCTTCTTTTCCACTTCTTTTCCGTGGTGTGACCAAACTGCCCAGGACTTTATTAGAGGGACTTTTCAAGGGACCTTCTAAACTGCACCTACATAGCCAACTTCATGAACCAAGTAGAAGTGGGACTTACTAGAATGCATTTATGCTGGAAAGAGCAAATATTTTCTAAATCCAGCCAATGAATCCTGCTCTCTGCTGCCATTCATTGGCTGGTGACACTGCTCCTGTGTTCAGCATGGCTCTTGTATGCCTGGCCCCGGCACAGCCGCGTTGTAGCAACTCATCCTCTGAGCACAAGAGGTACCAAGCACCACTTGGGAGATGATGGTCACAAACCCACCTAATCTTCCTTAAAGTGAGCCATACCACGCTGCTGGCCACGTTGGGATGGGGTAATATTAGCCTTCTCTCCACCGAGCGGTGACACACCGACTGTTCCCGCATTGTCTACGCCACCAACGGGAGCAGCAAAGGGATGGCTGCTGCCATGGAAACCTCACCTGATGGCCTTCATTCCTGCTATCTTGACGCCGCACAATAAAGGGCTGATCAACCGTGGGCATAAAGCTTCCACACAAGATTGCTGATTACTAACGTTAATGAATGACTTCAATGTTGCAATTCTAGTACTCATTATTCCTGGCCAACCTCATTATTAGATAAGCGCAGGGGAGCATGCATTAAGATTTACTTAGGAGTGCAAATCTAGATCCAATTTAAGACCCTGTTATTGAACAGGTATAAAAAATGGGTCATTTAGATAAAAATAAACGGAGGAGAAAAAGTTTAAGCTAAAACTGGACTGGCTACTTTGAGAAGATAAAATTAACTTGAACCTCCCTGTTTTTTGGTTCCACGGCGGCTGATGTAGACATTACCATGTGTTTTCAAAGATGAATGTGTTACAGGTCATCGAGCTCATTTAGCCATTTTTTAGAATCGGTAAGAAAAGAAGGAATGGAAATATTCACACATTGTATTCAAATTAAAATATCTGTTAAAAAAAAGTGGTGATTTTCAGAAATTTTCAACCAGCTGGTCTAGAACTCAGAAAAAGCTATCATCTGAAAACACACAATATTGCTTCTTTTTAAAAAATCTGTCAGAATTTTGACTTTGTGACTGGTTTTCACTTCTAGTATAGAGTAGATGTTGTGTATCTCTCCCATCAAAGTAATCAGGAGGACATGAAAACTATGTAGAGAAGATACGTGTACATTTACTCTTTAGATATAGATGTTTTGTTTGTGAGGAAAAGTAATTACAAAAAATTGTGGGGACCTTGCAGTTTACGTGTGTTCTACCTGTTGCTTTGAGCAATGCAGGTTTTACAACAGCATGTAGGAAATGTAGTCCTGGTACAGGCAAGCTCAACAAGGGGAGGTAATGGTAGATAACCACAACACCTGAAAGGTTTGGCGATGGGAGCCACGTTGCAGAAAGTGGTTGTTCTTTCACGATGACTGCTCTCAGCTACAGGAGTTTGAATAGGACTAGAAGATCTCTAGTATGACGAAAGACTGAGGGACTTGGGTCTTTTTAGTCTGGTGAAGACTGAGGGGGGATCTGATCAACGCCTATAAATACTTAAAGGGTGGGTGTCAAGAGGATGGGGCCAGCCTCTTTTCAGTGGTGCCCAGTGACAGGACAAGAGGTAATGGGCACAAACTTGAATATCGAAAGTTCCATCCAAATATGAGGAGGAACTTCTGCACTTTGAGGGTGGCAGAGCACTGGAACAGGCTGCCCAGAGAGGTGGTGGAGCCTCCATTTCTGGAGACACTCAAAACCCACCTGGACATATTCCTGTGCAACCTGCTCTGGGTGGACCTGCTTTGGCAGGGGGGGTGGACTAGATGATCTCCAGAGGTCCCCTTCAACCCCTACCATTCTGTGACTCTGTGAATACAATTGCAGAGGCATCACAGCTTGACAGCACATTGTGGTCTGAACTCTAAGAGTCTCCACCCACTTCCTGCCGAAGTTGAGTCCTTAGTGAAATCCACAGCCAAACAACAATCAGTACTATGTGTTCCGGAAACAGGAACTACTAGATGAGGGGCTGTGTAATTTTTCAAGAGCAGTGAATGAAAGGACAAAGAATAATAATGCATGTCATAAAATGGCTGAAGAAGTCCCAATGCTCTTCCTCATAACAGAAGGAGCACTTCAACAGAACTCAGAGACAAGAAATTCAACTCTGATAAAGGAAATATCTTTCTGCATGATATTTAATTAGCCTCTGGAACACTCTACCCTATCTCTCAGTGTTAGATCAAGATATTCAAAACAGTTTTGAAGCCTACAAGTTTGGAAGTCTACTTAGTCCACCCCTCTTCTCTGGGCCGTATCATGCAACTGTAGCAAGCTTCTGAAGTCAGGAGACTGTACAAGCAACATGGAAGTGCACAGGTATGCTTAAGTTGCAAGAATACAAGGTATATAAACCACCACGGCTGAAGTATTCAAGCCTTTATAGGCTGGTTATTCCAAAATAGCCCGATAAACCTTCTCCTGAAGCATCTGACATTAGCTACAGCTGGAGCCTGGATAAGTGACAACTCTGATCTACTATGGCAGTTCCTCTCTGGTTCTTGCAGCAGCAAATCCTTTCCCACATTTTCTGTGCTGTTCAGGTTTGTGGTGATTGGCTCAATCTTTGGTCCCAAGCAAATCCTAGGCCAGTTCCTGTCCTGGCTACTCTTTACCAAACAGCAGAACACGGGCATTTTCTATGCTTCTATTTCATGTCCTTTCCTAGCATCACTCTTCCTTTTCCACAGAAAGTAAGAACTTTACCCAGAACTATTAAATTGTGGAATGTCTCCCAAAGGAGGTGACGGGCTTACAGCAGCTGAGTCATTCAAAACTTCAACGAACAAATCATTTGTGGTTAGAGAGTAGGGACCAACCCTGTGCCTTCAGAGGCAGGAGCACAATGACCCACACTAAATCTGGTCTACTCTTGGTTTCTAATACTGACTGAAGTGACGTGAGGCGCATTTTCATAAATCCTTATGATTTCTCTTCTTTTTCCCCATCAAAACATAGGCCAACTTGTTTTGTATCTAATCAGAATTGTTCTCAGCCACATTAAGATGCTGGGGTCCTTATAACGCCAGCCAACCAAGTTACTGACACTAAGAATGTACATTGTTTAGAGATTTTAAATACTGAAAAATAAGTTCAATAAACAGTCATCAGTTAGGAAATAAAAGCAATCATCTCCTCACGTTCCAGTTTCTTACACTGGATTCTTCTCCACTGACCCAAGTGGTGCTGAACAATATGTGGCCCACAGGACTGTGCTACTATGGTGTGGTTTATGCAGTCAGAAGAAGACAAGTCCTGGAAAACTACAGCTGCAAATAATGGCACATACAAAAAACGCTCAGCACGACATGGTGCTGGCATCCTCTGGATGAACAAAGCTTCTCAGAAATTTGTGTTTATGTACAGGTAGCTAGAATGAAAGAAACTCCGCAGATTCACTGCAAGGTGTTGTCATCTTTGGAAGTCATCTATTTTGATAAATAATATTTCATTTTAAATATAGTAGTGGTTGCTATGCCTTCTCGAGCTGTATTTTAAGGAGCTGCACAAGCGAGAATGTATTATCCATGCATGTCATCTGTGATTGTACTGTTGCTTTGACTGAAACATTTGAGGATGTGGAGGTGGAGGGGAGCCGGAATGTAACAGTCCATAATGGCGATGTCAGGCCGAACAGGCTGAGGATCCGCGCAGCCTCCTCTCGCTGAAAGCCTTTCTGCTCTCCCACCCTCCTTCTGGGTCAGGTACAGGGGGATGCTAATCTTCTTCTGACCTATTTCTGCTGCTTCTACTTCTTCCTACTCTTTCCTGTTCTGAGTAGCTCTGGCTCCAACTCTTTTCTCCTCCTCTGCATTGTCTCATCTATCACCCACCTCTCCATCAGCCTTCCACTCCGATTTCAAAGCCTGTCTCTCTCTCCCCCCCTCCCAGCTTTTCCCACTTACTTGCATGATTTCAGCTCTCAAGCTGCTGATGTGTGAGCTGAACATTTCCTTACCCATTTCTCTTTTAACCCATAGTTCTAGTCCATCTCTTTTACTTGGCCTGATGACTTTTCACTTGGTTTTCCCCAAGTCATAGTGTCATAGTGTCATAGTCATAGCGTTGTCCAGGCCGGAAGGGACCTCCAAAGGTCATCTAGTCCGACCTCCCCGCAGTCAGCAGGGACACCCCCAACTAGACCAGGTTGCCCAGGGCCTCGTCGAACCTCACCTTGAATATCTCCAGGGAAGGGGCCTCAACCACCTCCCTGGGCAACCTGTTCCAGTGCTCCACCACCCTCACGGTGAAGAACCCTCTCTTAATCTCCAGTCTAAGTCATTCGTCTATTGAACTTCTGTCCCCAGTGCTCACTTCCAACAGTGTCCCTGACCCCCTCCCTACACTCAGACCCTCACAGCACACCCCAGCACAGCCACGCCGTGTCTCTCCTGCTCCATCGGCACCAGCTGCCTCAGAGATCCTTCTGGTTTCTCTCTTTTTTTATCGATACAGCTGTCAATTCCCACCATTTTTCATGCTCTAACTCTCCACCCCTCTCTTCTGAATGTCAAGGTTTGTCCTAGCAGTCTGCACCCTTTGCCAACATCTGCTCTTTCTGATCTTCCTCTCCTTCTATGGAGGATCGCTGGTGGAAATCCTACAGCAAGGCTGACAGCACTGATATCAAATTCATTCCAAATTCTCACTGTACATTCCTTTCTTAAATTCGTTCAAGAAAAATTCAGTAAATTACCCCATCTAACTGCTCTCCCTCAGCAAACCTAAATAACTCTTCTAAAGTCACTTCAAGAGAAACTTCATTTTCAAATGAAAGTTTAAAGGTACCTGAGCTCTTTAAACAGATTTATCAAAGAATGAAAGAATGAATCAAGTCCAAGCTTGGCACGTGTGGAGGCAGCTCCTAGTGGATTTGAGATAGCAACAAGAGAGCAGACCAAGCCTTTTGTTCCCAAACACGTAGCCCAGCACGACTGGAGCAGTGGAGTCAGGTTCTTAGGGTCTGCTTTTTTGGCATCCTCAAGGGCTCAAAAGCAGAGGGAACAAGAAAACCATTTTAAATAAACGTTTTTGTCTCAGTTTATTTTAGGGACATATTAGGCTCTGATACTAGTTACCATGAGGTCATTCTTATTACAAGGAGCAACGCATTTCTGGCTCTTTTCTGTTCCTTGACAACCAAGTCCATACACCCATTGGCAGTATTTTCTGGTAGTACTGGCAAGCTCTTGGGTTTTCTTAGCACTGTCTAGATTTAACAATTCAACACAAACTGTGACCTTTTCAAGCCATACTAAATAAAGCCAATCGGCCTTTCCCGTCTTATCCCATGGCCTTGATCCTGAAAGTCCATGTATGGTCTGCGACAGGCAATGCAAGTCTGTGAATGCTCTTCTGGGCACGGTTCCTTAAGAGCAAAAGAGAGCTCCCCCTCGCAGAGAGCGCAGGAGCTAAGTGTGCCTACTCAAATGCTCCCCAACTTCTCTCCTGACTGGAGTGAATGCCAAAAAAAAAGAAAGAAAAATAGAAAAAGGTTTTACTCTTCAAGAAAAGATGTTTCTCCGATAACACATCTCTGAATAATGCTCAGGGGATATCAAGTTATTTGGCTGTGTTCTTCCAACTTCAGTGATTCTATTCATTTTTTTTCTCATTTATCTCATTTATCAAATGTATATAATAAAAAGCTGGCTACTCCACAATCTCTTCCATACGTGAAGGATTCAGTCACATATGAAATAAACCAGGATCTATCCTCTACTTGGAGTTGAAAAAAAACATTAATGGAACCAAACCTAAAGAATATCCTCCTGTATGCTCCTTCCCAGTACAAAACGCAACATGACACATATATCAAGTAGCATGGTAAGAAGGTCTCAGCTGAGGTAGGGAGACAGTTCAAAATTCAAGGGCAAAACATAGAGAACATCTGATCAGCAACTGTCTCCACTTTATACTGAGAGAGTTGCAGTGAAAACACTTCTGCTGAGAGGAAAAATGTAGGGAGAAGGACAAATTCTCAAGTGGCAGATCCCTAACTTACAGCTAAGAAAACATAAACCAAGAACTAAATTCCAGCAGGGGACCCATGGACAACCAGAGGTACAAAGGAAGGAAGTTCCACCAGGCAGTATGTAACTGGGTCATTTGCAGTTCTAGACTCATTTTAATGCACTGTGCTAAGCTTGAAGGGCCTAAAGGGTACACCAACAAGGACAGCAAATCTGAATTAAGTCATTCCAAACTCTCTACATGATCAAGGCCTCTACTTCAAAGTGGTCACTCAGCAGAAGGAAGACAGCAGACCTCACCTGTGAAAGGCAGGCACACTCTGAGTGAGAGGGATGAAAAAACCACCACTTTTCATACTTTCTGGTACATTTTCCCAAGCTGTGAATGTCAGATACATTGTATTGGTATCATTCAGACAAGATTTGGTCTGCAGCCTCAACCAAATCTTGGATAGAGGCTTCAATAACACTTGCAGGCTGAAGACATGCAGAACTTGCAGATGATGGCACAGTGTGGCCTGTGTCTGCCTCCAGTCTTCCCCAAAGACCTTCTTTCATAAAATTAGAAGGAAAAATGGGCTGTAAGTGCAGAATTTAGCAGAATGACCTTTAGGCTGAATAAGCAATTGTCTCACACCATCTTTAGAGAAATCACAACTTGGAAGAAGGTGAGTCACCTGAGAGTAGCTCTATCCATTTTGGAAATAATTTATGTGTAAGCAAACCAATGAAGAGCAAAACCAAAGGGTCATAGGCTGTAATTGCATATCTGCTTAGTAGTTAATTTCTTAATGCAGAATGTTCTTCCCCTGTTTTACCTGTGCTACAGTTTCCTTTTACCGTGTACTTTTAGCTGTAGGATGTAGATTCACTGTAGTAGGCAGGATCAAGCCATATGAGTATCACACATACACAGTAACAGCTTCTTAAAAGATTTTAAGACACCTCTGGTTTTATTTCAGACAGAGAACTGGATTGTTTCAATTTTCTATACTTATTGAATAGCAGGTGCCTACTCAGATGAATTTGAGAAAACAGGAGTTGCCATAGGAGGTCAGATCACAGGTCCAGTAACTCTGCCAACCTGTCTCCAGGCATCCTTCAGAGGAAGGTTGAGAAATACCACAGTTATGTATTATTATATACAGGTTAAAAAAAATAAATCCTTTCTCCCGAAGGCATCATTACATGCCTTTTTGCATGAGGCAGTACTTATATTACAAATATAATTTTTTAAGAAGGATATGTATGTTTATAAAAGCAAATGGCAGAATGTGACTGCTGTCCTGGGCCACAACATCCCACTTCAGCTGGATTATGAGCATTTTATGATCATTCTGTGCAAGGATGTGTATGAATAACAGCATCTCTCTCACCGGATTGAAAGGGGCAAGTTGCAAAGTACTGCCTTGAGCCCGTGTTCCTCCCTCATTAATTTTATCTCACTTGACTGGTGAAAAAAGCAGTACTATCCACAATTTTGGAAAATATCCTCTTAGCTGAGGGAAGGGTATTGTGAGGTGAGAAGAAAGAAGATGAGAAATAAACAGGGGGTCATGAAATGTTTGCAGAAAGGATAAAGGATATATGGTATCAAAGGAGTATTGTAAATAAAACAAAAGCTTAGTGGAAATAAAATGCTACAATGGCCAAAGTAAACAAACTCTGTCATGTCAGTCAGTTGCTTGAATAGAAACTGCCCAAAGACTTAATTTAATGTTGTGTAAGAAAGGTTATTTCTGCTTTAGTTTATTTTTTCACAAACATTTGCATTTTTTAAAACAAACTTCAGAGTGTTTGGATTACTGGCTTATTCTGTAATCAATTTTACAGAAAGAAGTTACGAACTAGCAAAGAAAAAAGACAACGTTCTATCTTTTCTGTTGCCACTTAAATACTGATGCAGGAAATCATTTGCCTATTCTCAATTTTATTTGATAGAACAAAAAACCCTAAGCAATAGAACTAAGGTCCAAGAAAAACATTTAGCTTGAAAAAGGTTGAAAAATGTACCCTTGGAAAGACCACTGCTTACATGGGATTGTTCAACAAATTCCTGTTGTGTGAGGTTTGGCATATACTTTCTAAAAATATAAGCATCTGGGGAAACCAGACAAAGCCCAGGTCTTGGACCAAACGAGGCATGCAGCGTGAATCTGTTAGCGATTATATCCATAATGAAATATGTGCCCAAATTTAGCAGTACAAAACCCCCAATACAATATGAAAACACAGCGTGTACAGCCCTTACCATAAAATATAGCCAACAGCGAAGGTGCACACTGCAGCCAGTCCACAGCTCCTGCTGGGATACTGATGATGTGTTGTTCTCATCTCGATTAATACGAAGGGCAAAACTGTTGTATGCTGAAAAAAAAAAAACACAAAACAACAGGAGAAAACCCGGTGATACAAATGATTCTAACTGCATTTTCAAGCAAGTTAATAAGAAACTTAATCGCGAAAACCTGAAGATGATTTCTTGATGGTTAGAGAGACAAGGTTAAATGACTCCATAAAGTCTATCAATAACCCAGACAATATTGTCACTATAACATCCAATGGTTCAAGAGAGCAGAGGAAAACTGAGTGAGCACAACGTGCTGTTCCTTTTGCCCAGGGATCCAAGGCAGATACTCAGTGAATAAAAAGGGGATGCGGCATGAGGAGACACGGGGCCCAGTCCCAGTTTGGCCTTGCAGTTGATCTGTGATCTCTTATTTTAACCACTCAAGTTAGGAAGGAACGCATCTGATTTTCAGGGACTCCAGGCACAAACAATGCCAAACGAATGAATATAAATGGAGGTATTTAATCCTTCTGAGAATTAAGTTTAAATGTATCGCAATCTGGGGACCTGAAAACAGGGGACCTGTTTTCAAATGATAGCCTCAATACCTCTGTTCCTCCATCTGTAAAACAAGAGCAATTATCTTCTTTGGAAAGGTGTTGTGAATCTTAATTTGTTAGTTGTTGTGCAAAATGGTTTTAGAATCCCAAATGAAACCTATGAAAGCCAAAGCTGTAAAAACCATTTTCAGCCACTTGTCTTTATTTAGCTGTGAAACTCCTTATTTTCTCATTTTTCCATACATATTCCCTACACTGCCCCTTCTGAGAAGGTCTGTTCATCCAATTAATGTCAGCAGCATGAAAAATTGCATCTAGCCTGCTCTCAACACTCGATGTCTAGATTTCAGAGCGCTGGCAGGCATGAAAATATATATAAGTGAAGCACAAACGTGCCAGGAAATAAACCCCATCATTTCTGAATGCACAGCTCACCTGGGACCAGCAGCATTGGTGACTCCAGAATCATACCCTGACTTGCCCCCGTGGAACCAAGTTATCGCTGGTGTATAATGGAAATTACTTTGGTTAGGGGCTTGGTGTGACTCCGAGTGTGAGCTCTCCTGCCCAGTTCACTGGGAGGTCTGCAAGGATTGCAAGGGCAGCCTAAGTTCCAAACCAAGTTCAATCCTTCCTCAAGCACTTGATGGCCAACTGGGAACATGGTTATGGCTTACGTTGGCCACGTTCTGCCATCAGATGCAAACATCTAGTTCTGAAGGGCTGGACTTTTAAGTTTGTAATAATTATGCTATAAATCCACACTGATTTTCACCAACATGAAGGCAGAACAGGCATGGAGAAATAAGAAATATCCTTGCATGGATAAGAGATCCAAACAAGAGGAAACGGAGCAGGTTCTCAGCTTTAACAACTGCAGAGAAGAAAGAATTGTTTGAATGAGAAACAATAAGAAAACGGAAATGCTCTGGCTCAGAGATGTAACATAATTTGAATCGGAGAACTGCTATGATTTTTAAGGCATTAGTAATTAATGACCAGCATTTGGAGAATGTCAGGTGGATAATAAAGCAGTTAGAGGAGCTTTCAATGTCTTCATCTTTTAACAACTTGTTCCACCCCCACCCCTTTAAACAGTATAAATCAGCACCAAGGGAATGCAAAGATGTTTTACATGTGGTCTGCAACAGAGGTGTCCACTACTAGATGAGAGGTCTATAAACCACATGTTAACAGGGACTCAGAGCAAAGCAAGCCCTGGAGATCCACCTGTATGTCCTACATCTGTATGAAACAGGTCTTCAGATGGAAACTCTGAAGCAGGGCAGCTGGAGGCTGTGCAGGCATCTCCTGCCCTGCCTCCATAACCTCTTCAGAGAGAAAAACAGAGGACAACAAAGACTTTTAACTCCAAACCCCACCCTTGACATTCCTTGTAGGATGTATTCTTGTAATCCAGTCACTTAGTATTGACTCTCCACTACATGGATGATGGTTACAGAGCTTGTGAGCGCTGTTTCTCAATTTAAATGTTTACCGCTTTAGATACTGCTTGTTTGACGCGCTCTTCATTGATGATAACAACTCAACAGCTTGCCAATTAAAAAGTAGTTAAAATAATTTCAGCAATCAACCCTTAATCTAGAGTTCTCTTCACCTTTCCCTCCCACTTCCTGTGGTTATATAATAAAATAGGTCGTTATTTTCTTAAATTCTCCCTTCTACTCTTTTCTAAAGGGAAGGGGCTGAGGGGCGGAAGGATAATGTGTTGTATCTCTGAAGAGTTTCCGTAAAATATTTGTCAAATCTACAGTGCAATTAACAACATCAGGAGAAAATCAGAGACATGTATCTTTAATCTTTGTTATAGCAAACATCGATGCTACCTGCAAACACGGCAGTTTTACAAATCCAGAGTATGACCTTCGGTTCAAAATGCTCTAGTGAAAACGCCACTCTAAAAAGTTGTTTCAGATGCTTTACCCAAACTACAATCAAGATAAAAATTCCCTTTCCAACATTTCAGTCCCTCCAAAAAACTTAATTTAAAAAACATTTGATTTTGTAGGCAGGGATACCTTCTGTCAAACAGTGCCAATTAAAACTCTGGCGCTATAAATACCAGATTTGAACCAGATTGACACCTGGACTGAAGCCTAGTGAAGGTGAGCAGGGGTCAAATGTGCTTGGAGTGGGATCCATCAGGGCTGAGAAAGCTGCAGGAGGCCAGAAATTTCATATCCTCTAACATTTTTGCCACCTGATTTCTGAATAAACTTGGCCCAATGGGAATCTGAGGCTTAAAGAGAAAATAACATTGATGCTTCCTTGATCTGTTTGATAACGATCACACCATGTCGATCAAAGATGTCTGACTGGAATCTCTGAGACTGATCCCTTCTACTTACTGGGACACTGGAGGAACAGCACACTTCTCACCTTGCTTGTCAAAGTATCTCCAGGGGCTTACTTGAGATAAGACTAAGGAATGAAGAAGTTCAAATACCAAGGAGGTTTAAGTGTTGAGGATGATCAGCTGCTGTAACAGCTTTCCAGTAGGTATTTCACACCATTTAAAGTCTTTAAGAACAGTGTAAATTTAGAGTATAACAACGAGTACAGTATTATAGCAGGTCCAGCAGAGGGGCCATGAAGATGCTCAGAGGTCTGGAGCACCTCTCCTGCGAAGACAGGCTGAGAGAGTTGGGGTTCTTCAGCTTGGAGAAGAGAAGGCTCTGGGGAGACCTTATAGTCCCTTTCAATACAGGATTTCAAAGCAGGATTGCCTACAGCACATTACTCAGGACTGCATCCAGGCGGGTATGGAAGATCTCCAGAGAAGAGGATTCCACAGCCTCCCTGGGCAGCCTGTTCCAGGGCTCTGTCACCCTCACTGTAAAGAGGTTCTTCCTCATATTTGACTGGAACTTTCTATGTTCCAGCTTGTGCCCGTTGCCCCTCATCCTGTCACTGGGAACCAGTGAAAAGAGTCCAGCTCCATCCTCCTTCAACCCACGCTTTAGATACTTATAAGCATTAATAAGGTCTCCCCTCAGCCTTCTCTTCTCCAGGCTAAAGAGTCCCAGCTCTCTCAGCCTTTCTTCATAAGGGAGATGCTCTAATCCCTTAATCATCTTTGTTGCCCTACCCTGGACTCTCTCCAGTAGTTCCCTGTGTGTGTGGAGCTTGGGTGGAATTTGCAGGAAGGTTATAATACTGAGAATTTGATCCAGAAAACACTTTGAAGACTGACTCCAAAAGAGCAATCTCTGAGTGATGCTGAATTCGCAAACAGTTTGAAAAAAGCCACCCTGAGAGCTGCAGGTGGATTAATTCCTAGGACCACTGCCACTACTTCCTGAAAGAAACTCTGCTCAACTCTTTAAAAAAAAAATATTATTAAAATACGTGCCACCCCCCACATGGTATATATGTGCCTAATGGCATTTGAGACTGGAAAATGACATTATGAATAGGCAGCACATCTGTAATGTTGGCTTGACAAGCTGAGCTTTGAAGGAGGACTGTGCTTCCCCATTTTAGGTGTGTGCTGCAACAGGTAATTGGAAAAAAAGACTTTATGCAAATTAGGTACATTAAGAATGAGTTCTGCAAGTCTTTAGGCAAATTAAGTGCTCATTCTTGAAAGCCTGATTATAATTTTTATCTTCCAACCAGTTAAGTGCTGCTTTTTTTAACACTGTTTTCATCAATACCTTGCTTGGCCTTTTCTCCTTCCTTAACTGTGTTTTAAAGGGAATGTTAAAACACTTTTTGGTGCTAAATTGACAGCTTTGTGTGTTGGTATCTTCTGTCCTTAGCACAAACATGGCAGTGCTATCTTCCCCAGTCACCCAGCCCTGATCTGCAGAGACTGTGCAGAACTACCTTTACGAGAAGGAGTTCAGTCTAAAAAAGCATCTGCTTTCTCAGGTGCCCAGTGAGTAGGCAGAGGTTCTGCAGGGAGGGTGAAACTGTTTGGGGATCACATAAACTGGGATTATAATTCACTTCAACCAAAAGAACACTGCGCCTTGTTACTCAATTTGATCAGACTAGAAACTATAGGGTATAGGACATTTTAGTTCAATGGAAATACCATGGACCTCTATTGAGAAGGCTTCAGAATGACATTCAGCCCATGCTCTTCAGAGCCAGTGAAAGCCCAGTGACAGGAAAAGAGATCTTGCAGGTTTGATGTCATCAACATTTAACTGATGGACCAAGAGCCTCCTGGAAGGGTTGGTGCTCCCTGAACAAGGAGGCTGCAGATGGGTCTTCACCCACAGAGCTTGTGCAGGACGGCTGCGTCTGCCACCCAAAGCTGTGTCCCTGTTGAAGCTGCTCCAACATCTGCAGGGGAACCTGCCTCCCAGCACACTGCCACCATGCCCGAGACTTAGACTGGTACAGATTTGATGGAGGCCCCCTTCTTTGCACCCTGCTGCGCCCACCAGCTGCCTCTGCTTTCTGTCTTTCTAAATTCCTCTATAACATCTAGTTTCCATCAGTAGGATGTTAGCCTTAGCCTTTTTCCCTGAGCTCACAAGCAGCTGCTGCATGTCAGAACAAGCAAAGCAATCCCTCTGCACCTCCTTCTTACCTCTCAGGGGTTTGTGCAGCACCTTGAGATTCAAGGTTTTACAGGAACGACCAGAAAAACGATGCGTGCCCATTCCTCCTAATTTAAAATCACTACCAGTGTATTCACCTTAGAAACCAGTAAGAGGCCTAAAAATCCCTACAGCTGTAATCAGCCCCATTTGCAGAATAATAGAAGTAATAAAAATGCATGTTCTGCCTGCTCCTAGCAGAGTAAGGTGGAGAACCAGACCAGAAACTAGTAAAACAAGGAGCACGATTATGATTTACTCGTGGAGAAACTTCGGAGAAAGGAACAGCTGGCAAGAGAGTATTTACGTGTCATCTGAAGGATGATACCTTCCACCAAGGCAGCCTAATCCATAAAGAGAGCAGCAGGATATCTGAGCTGGGTGCATAATAAATTGGAATCCTTGAGTAAGCCTGAGCCCTTCTGAGACCGAAAGCGCTGGTAGCACTTTTCCTCTTACAAATGAGAAATTATGACTATTAACTGAGACACGCTGATGCACAGGATGCACTCCAAGGCAGCCACAGACGGCTCGTTAATTGTTAGGAGGGAGGGAGAATATTGTATGATCTAAACAAAGACCAATACCCTATAACGCCACAAAACACACAGGAGCCAGAGATGACCGTTTTCAATCAATGTAAGAGCGTAGCCTTCTTTGAAAAGAAAATTAACACTTCCTCTTTAACGATAGTGCCTCTTTTCTGTAGATAAATACAGTGGACGTGGCGTATCTGACTTAACAGCAAATGTATCACTTTCTCTGCGCATACCTGATGTTGATGGATTTGTTCTTGTTGTTTCTGACACATGCAGTACATACTATACATTGAAATAGTCTGACCCTGAACTGTACTAGTGTCAGGGAGGTTATATATAGGTGTTTATAGAATTTCCATACCACTTCAGCACCTCCGAAGCGTTACTAAACATATCCCACCGCCCTGACCATATCAGCAGCCCTGATCTGTTGGGGCAGGATATCCAAGGAGGGCAAGATGGAGATGGCACGGCTCACTCGAGGTCACCTAGGGTAGCTATGGAGGAATGGAGAACCGCATTGTATTGCTCAGTTCCATTCCTGGATGTCAGCCTAAGATGAGCAAGCACGTATAGAGAAGTAACAAAAATTTGGTATGAAAGCCAATCTATTCATTCAAGTTTATAGCTCTGAGACATCTTGGCCCTTTCAGCATCTCTCAGTTGTTACCTTGACTGACCCTTTGTTCTGGTTCCTCTCTGCTTTTGGAGGCTTCTTCAATTGCTTCCCTCTGAGCAGTCTGTTTCTCTCCCACCTCAGCTCCTGCTGGGATGGGAGTTGTTTCCTTGCTGCTGCCATCCCACCAGCCCAGGTGATCCCTCCATGCCCCCCTGGCCCTGATTCAGCAGTTCCCAGGATGACACATCTTCACTTCTGCCTTGGTGTCTTTCAGCGATGACTGAAAAGACCCTTCACATCCATCGGTACCTTGGGCAGGCACAGGTAATGCCTCAACTTGACACTTCAAAATCTTGGTCACTTGGACTTGAAACAAGATGATGGCAAGGATGATCAAAACCAGTGCCACATCGCCAAATGGAGCAGCATTGCTATATGTTTAATTTTTTCAATGTTGTATAATCATAGAATCATAGAATCATCTAGGTTGGAAGAGACCCTTGGGATCATCGAGTCCAACCATCTACCCTACTCTACAAAGTCCTCCCCTACACCATATCCCTCAGCACCGCATCTAATCGTCTCTTAAACACATCCAGGGATGGTGACTCAACCCCCTCCCTGGGCAGCCTATTCCAATGCCCGACCACTCTTTCTGTGAGTAATATATGTAATTAAATATAATGTAATATAACAACTTTTAATGCATGTCACATATCCAGATATGGAACACAAAGCAACATCACGTAAATCACCTCTCCCCTTTGGCTGGGGTCCCTTAGCTGGGCTTTCTGCTCCCTCAGTGCTGTAGCCAAACTCCCCACTCAGCTCCCGACAGCGTGCACTGCACTACCGTTAGGAGACCTTTAAAATATAGGAGAACCTACAAAGCCCAGGTTCTGCACACTCAGCCACAGCTGAGCAAACCCTGAGAACTCCAATTTACTTTCAACCTCAAATCCTTATTTTTCCAAATAATCAGAAAAAACATGCCACTAACAATTAGAACACACACACACATCCCGTGCAAGGACCACCCATCAATCACACTGTTATGTAAAGTAATTTTTCTATGTATTTTGTTCAGCTTATTTGCTTCTTACCAGTTAAACCACTTGCCCTAGAACTTCTTAAACTACCATTTGCAAAAAGGTTTACTTAGGCAAAGAAATGTGTCCCTGTCTCTTACAATTATCCTTAAAATCAATGTTTATACACACACGCACACTTACATGTATCGCTGAGATTTAATTTGCATGAATGAATGTTGAGTGTTTATTGCAGGTCATGCTGCGAAAGTGCTAGTAAAATCATTGAGCCTCATGTATTCCCAGCACAAATGTCACTCAAGAAAGCTTGCAGATGTATTTTCAGCAATGACTTAAAACAATTTTATTCACAGAAAATAGTATCCTCTCCTTAAAAAGCCAACTCCTTCCATATGATGAGTCCAGTTGCACAGGACACAAAAGGAGAAAATAATTTGTGTCAGTACATATTCTAAATCTCTTTAACTGACTTGCAAAGTTTATCTGTACATAAAATGTGCCATGTTAAATTCTAACATCTGGCAATCTCCCAGGGCTAGCACTAAGGCTTTCACAGAAGAATATTTCTGGCTTCACGATAGCCAAAGTATCCTCTTTCTGACCTGAAGACATTGGACTTTGAATCTGTCACTGGTCCAGGACTGAATAGTGCTTGTCCTGGGCTTTGGGCCAGTGCAATTTGGGGAAAGAAATTCCACATTTGGGAAAATCAAGAAACCATTATTTGGCAGTTTCTTTTTCAAATGGTGGCTCTTTGATGCTACTCGGAAATTTAAAATCTTGGAAGTGGTTTCTGAGGAGGTAGATTTATTGGGTGTTGTGCAGGTGAGGTAGCCAAAGGTCAAATTTTGGTTTATCACATGGTGACTGCAACTATCTGCAACTTGCTTCAGACAATTTATCTCACAGACATTGCCATTATCATTATTTAATCATTTCTTTGTATTGTACACACAAACTCCTTTAATAAATAACTCCAGGAGGACGTAACCTCCTAAGCCTTTTAGCTCTCGTATTACAGAAAGCAATAACAGACTAACGAAAGCGTGGTCTCATTACTGCACCCAGTGATCTGTCCGTAAGCAGTTTTGCACGACGTGCATTGCCTGGTGTCTTCTAAATAGAATCACAGAATCATAGAATGGTTTGGGCTGGAAGGGACCTTAAAGATCAATGAATTCCAACGCCCCTGCCACGGGCAGGGACACCTCCCACCAGACCAGGTTGCTCAAAGCCCCATCCAGCCTGGCCTTGAATCCCTCCAGGGATGGGGCAGCCACAGCTTCTCTGGGCAACCTGTTCCAGTGTCTCACCACCCTCACAGGAAAGAATTTCTTCCTAATCTCTAATCTAAATCTCCCCTCTTCCAGTTTAAAACCATTACCCCTCGTCCTATCGCTATACTGCCTGAAAAAGAGTCCTTTCCCATCTCTCCTGTAGGCAACAGCTCACACCCCACCGTGAGGCAGAGGTGCACGAGGGAAGAGCTTCTCAAGCAATGGTGTACGTGCCCCTGGGCATGCAGGAACATCAGCTCCGTGTCCCTCCAGCCTGTGGAAGGGCGCAGGGCCAAGCTCTGCAGTGGCAGCCGGACGCTGGCAGCTACCGCCGAGTGACCTGATGACCGGTGATAAGCCATGGCCGGGCACCAAGGCAGCTCTCAGCTCTGCGCTTGGCTTTGCTGACAGCAACCCTGCAGGAAAAAAAACCCTGCTGGTCCTGCACTCTGTGCTGAGGATGCAGAAGCCAGGCCAAGGTATGGTCCAGAGGTACTACAGGATCGGTACGACCAGGAGCGATGTGCTTTCGGTGGGCGAGTAAGGGACTGGCGTGTGCTGGGGTGCAGGGAGGAGAGGGTACGTGGTGGTTGTGCAGGGAAGGCAGGAGGCACAGGCTGGGGTTCTGCATTTGCTGGGGTCAGCTGGGGCAGCAGGTGTGTTCAGAAAACTTGTTGAGGAGGAAAATGAGCCTGTCGCAGGAAGGCAGGGGAAGAAGGTCTCCTAGAGCTGCTCCTCCTCTGTGAAGGCAGCACGTAAGCAAACAAGCGTGGGGACACATCCCAAACTAAGGTCTTCTATCACGAAAGCACACTGACATTCCCGACTTGTTTTACCCACTATATGACACACTTTATTTAGGAGAATCATTCCTCTTCAGATGCAATTAGTTTTAAATGCTACTGTTCATGGTAAAACAATTGTTATTTTGATTGATAGTAAAAGCCTACACATGATAGTAAAGGCAGCAATGTCAGACACAAAGACATTACAAAATCTATAACCTGACCCTTTAAAACCTGACTTGAACCATCAGATTTGACTTATGAGACTAGTTACAATAGTGCTTCATGCAAAAAGCATTAGGTTAATGCTGGATCAGGCAAAGTTGCCAAACACACCCTGGCATAATTAATCAAGAATATTTCAAAAACAGATCGCCTCCAAGAGGTTATTGATTTCCTGTCACGACACGTTTTCCTTATGAGGTGCTACAACGCTATGGATCTGAGATGTGCTGGCGTGTGTTTTTCGGTGACTAAGCCCTGATCTATCTTCCTGGATCCCAGCCACTGGTGCACTGACATCTGCAACTACTCATGTTTGACAGTCTCATGCACGAGCTATGTGGCTTCCAACTTGGATGGGATTAGTGTAGGAGACTTTCTGAATACTTCAAATGTAATTGAAAGCAGATAAATACAAGGGTCTCGAGAGGGTGGCATACTTTTTACATATGGTATCACATTAAATCACGTGTATACATGCTTAGAGTGAGAAGGACCTCGGTTTTAACCAGGATAGTATGCAAGAAAGTGTTTGCCCTTATTTTTAAATAGGTATGAATCCTGATAAGGTCACATCTTTCTAAAATCCAAACATGCTGTATGGGTGAAGCGTGGTTTAGACAAGCATGAAAAGGTACACATTTGGGGAGAAGGGGGGGGGAAGAGGAATGCACTCGGTGGCTGGCAGGTGTTTTGCCTTTCATCCATGCTTGAACGAAGGCATTGGCGCGTTCTGTGAACCATCCCTGCCAAGTGATGAGAGCTGAAGACATACTATGCACCATCTAACTCAAGATGATACTGTTACAGTGTTAAATGTCAGCAAATAAGAAACGATGTTTTCTTTTAGAGGAAAATTCAACCACGTTTCTTCCACAGAAGACATTTCTATTTACCTGTTTTTCTCAGTAAATGTGGACATTGGTATCATAATCTGTACATGTATTTCTGTACATACTTACTGATTACAGTAAAACAGAGGATGTAAACAGAACTGATGTTAGCACTGCTATACAGAGCTTATCTTTCACATTTCCTTACTTTTTTAGACTTTGAACTCCGCAAACATAAGTAATCTTGTTTTAATCCAGATAATGCAGAGCTTCAGAAATCTTTTAGTGGGAAATTACCTCCTATTTCCTGCTGTCAAATACCTGCTTGAGGATTGCAGTGATGGGCAATATACGAGCATCATAAGAAGACAGCGATACTGAACATATGTGATACCAAAGGGCTTCAAGAGAACCAGGTTGCAGTGGAGCTGTGATACCCATAATAATAAAGCTTCTCTGGGTTGTCTTGCAGAGTCTGGCCTGATTTTTATTGTCTACCTAAACCTTGATATGCCTGTCTCTGCTCTCCTCACTAACAGCTCTCTCTCCAGTCATCAGTGACCTGTGCAGCTTTTCTGTTTCAGATGTGAAAAAGGAAGAAGAGCTGGAGGTGAGATGTGATTTTTCCTCTTACCACATGGTAGCATTTCTGCTATCAAGGAGGGGAGCCTGTTTATGGTCAGTGGTTCCTGGGAAGCAGTAGGCGAATGGGAGGGATGCAACGGGATGAGTGGTCTCACGTCTCATGCTCTGAAGAACACTGGAGGAAGGATGGCTTCTTTGCCTGGTATCGCAGCTCCTACCAGTGGAATCAAGTCCTCAAGGACTTCTGCTCCAGCCTCCCAGTAACAGAAATCAGCCGAGGTCCAAAGCAGTACCCCTTCATCTCCTTCCCATGTGGTCTGAGAATTTCATCAGTTTGGTGATACTTGTAGAATCATAATGCATTTTTCTGGTACCAGAAAATTTATCTGTATTCTCCTATTGCCACAAGGATTCAAGACAGAACTTTATTTGCACCTCTTCATAAACCTGTACAATCAGTCATCTGTAAAGTTTTTCTGTGTATTCTTCAGCTGGTCTGATCTCTTCTGTGCTGGGGGATGGAGGTGCCACTATTGGGACCGAGGTGACCCACACATGCAAATGGTCCATGACAATTTTTCTTTAAACATAAGCCAGAAAGGCTAGTTAGGGCCTCCATCTCCAGAACTGGAGCTGCAGTCACCTCAGCTGCACTGGCTGCAAGCCAGAGTTGCTCAAATTCGGGTCTACACCAAGGCAGGACAACAAGGTATGAGGAGTCCACACCGGAGACAGCAAGGATGGTGGCTACTCTCCCAGATCTAAGAGGGAGGACTGAGTTAAGAGCATTGCAAAGGCATGCCAGAAGGAGAAGAGACTTATCTAATACTGTTGATTTATTCATCACGGGCTTCCTCATGCTGTTCCCCGCCCCCTCATCAAAAAGGATGCCTTAGCATCAAGCCCTTGAAGCCACCGCTAGCAGCTAAGCACTGCTGCTTAGGGGCACCCACGGGCGGAATTCACTTCTGCAAGTTCCTAGGTGGGATCTTGTGCCAGGGTTATTTTCAGCAAGAAGACCTAAGTGATGGGAGCCGGCCCCTTTGACTGGCAGCAGCGCTGGGCAGAGGGTACATAACGTCCACCCACGCCAGAGTGGGAACCTCTTGTTTCTCCTCTGCTGCTGCAGTGCATTCTTAGCTGGTTACTACACTCTGTGTTGGCATTTCTGCAGAAGGTACCTGGCAGTAGAATGGTATTAGTATTTTAACTACTTGACCTATTGGCCTACCTTGTTGAGCAGTCTTCTTTAGTCCTATAACCAATTTCTTAACGCTCTCCACTATTGAACAACATTAAAACATAAGGAAAAGCTTCCCACACTGATAAAATGTCCCAGAGCAGCAGAATTGCTACAAAAAGACTTGAAACTATATTACGGTCCTTAGATAAACCCTAAACTTTAAACAGACTATCTCTAGTACATTCTCCAGTGCATGACATTGCTTTCTCATCTCAGGAATATCAGTTACCATTTTGCCATTTTACTGGAAAAAAACAAAAGAGCAAAATCAACCCAAAGCCCCAGACTTTTTAGCAAAGTGGGACAAAAAGTACATTAAGAGGCCCCAGATAACCCACAGTCACTATGGGATCAGCAGGGATAACCAGAGTACAGTTCCTTGTGATGATGGTATATCATTAGTCTTATTAATAATTAAAGTAACTTCTGAATGTCAATATGCTTTATAAGAACTCCAATTATAACATTTTCTGTGAGATGGGAAAAAAAAATAAAAGCACTTTATCAGTGAAGAAATGCACGCAAAGAAAGAAAAAGCATCTTGTCTAAACCAAGGCGAGAAGCAATCAGTGATGAATTTCGTACTGAAATACGGGTGTTGGCGATGCCTCGAGTGGGCTCAGCCCACGTCACCACACTGCTCCCTTGTCAGGAGGTCACAGTTGGAGAAGTCCTGGTGGGAAGTCCACAGGTACTTAAGGGCTTCACTGTCCTGACCTCAAACGTTCATGGAACAGGAGAAGAAAATCACATGGATAAAATCCGATAGTTTAGGCACTCCATCAAAGCAGATTATTTCAAAACTTTTTATTAAATGTGAGTCCATCTACCTCTCTAAATGTCAATGCAGACATGCTAGAGGAAACACAAAAAGGCCAGAGGAATACTTGGGCTCTTGCCTGTGAAATTTATTCTTGTTCTGACCCCTCTCTGCTGGTGAAAGCTGAGAGCAACTGGGGGCTTAAACTAATGGACTTCAGCTTCAGGGCAACTTTAGACAGGGCCCATGAACGTGAGCCCAGGCTTAGCAGCCCAGTGACTCATACAGTTGGGATTCAAGGATTCATGGCATGCCTTCAGCTAGGCATATCCTGGGAAGCAGAAAGGATGCAGTAGTAGGTTAGGGAGCCAGGAACATCACAGTAATATTTGGGATGGAGTTCCTGTTCTGTTTCCAATGTCTTCTTCCCAGGAAAAGTCACAACGCATTTAGGAATAACCACAAGCATAAGGAAACAAAGAGAAACTGCACTTTGGTCTCCTCCTCCAGTCTGCCCTCAGATGGGATCAAGGGGCTGAAACGACTCCAGCAATGTTCCTGGATGACCTCATGGTGGCTATGGACATACTACCAACCTCTGTGCCACAACCGCTGTCTAAACAAATACTCAGTCTGTCTGTCCCACACAACAGCTGGGAGCCTGGCACACACCAACCAGCCTCTGGCACTCCTGTAAAGCAGGGAAGCGCCGTCCATGTTCTAAAAAGAGAACTGAGTTACCAAAACTACAAATTATTAGCACACAGAACATAAGTGGCAGCACTAAGAACTACGCCTTGATCCTTCAGGAAACCTTCTCTACTTATCCTTCTCCTCTACTGGTAGTTGAGACACCAGCTCCTTCCCCCAGGCAGAAGGTCCTCCCTCCATGCTGGGGACAATGTGCTGGTGGTGGGCCATGGGTGGGTGCTGGTGAGAAGAGGATAAGGCTGCAACTGCTTCTTTCCCCCAGGCAGGACTTCAGGAGCTCTCTACTGTACTTCCCCCCATCTACTTTACAGATGATGGACTGCTTTGGGCCAGAAAGTGGAGAGGCCTTCTCACTCTGCATCTGGGAGAGGTCAACAGCTCCTCTAGCTAGTAAATCCTTGTCTGAGAGCTGAGAGCTGCAGTATAGGGTATTAAATCAACTGCTTTCAGTTGCTTTTGGGGGGGGAGGATTAATACAAAAAAAATTTTATTTTTGAGAAATGAAAGCAATGTGAATTTAGGTGCTCTTTTTTTAATCTTTAAAGAAAAAAAATGAAGTTTCTTCCCTTAAAAATAATAATTAAAAAAAAATATCTATTTGATTACATCTGAAAAGCCACTTTTCATTAAAAAGCAGTCTGAATTTAATATGTGACCAGCTCTGGTGGTAAAGTAATTGACCAGTGATGTTGAAAACATGTCCCAATGCCTACTAGAATTCCTTTGTGAAGAACAGATGCATCTAGTGGGACTGAAATATCGTTGAAATAGGAGAAAATACTTGGAAGATCTTGCTAGAAGTCATTTTTCATCAAGGACATTAGCACTCTATTTGTCAAAGCATTCAGAAAGCTCCTTAACGCTTCTGGACTCACTGCTAATGCTGCTGCCTATGTTGGGACAGTAATAATCTCCCATTTAATAGGAAGCCACATTCTTTCATTTTGGGTGAGGATTTGCAAATGGCAGTCTATTCATTCATTCATCAATTCCAGATGCATTTAATAGTCTTTCAAACTGAAAGTGGGGAAATGAAAATTAGATTAATTGTAATATGGCAGCAGTCTTCAGTATGTTATACCATGCTTTCTGCCCTCTAAGGAGTCCTAAATCACTTCAATTACCATTTTGGTGCCTTGTTTGTACGGAGAGCAGGGAAATCTCCAGCTCTGACTTCATTTGGGATGAGCCTCCACCACCTGAAGAGTTCTTCCTCTTCCCACCTTTCCTCTATAAAATTCCTCTTTCCCTTTCTGCTTCCAGCATCACGCTGCCTGGATGCTCCTCTGCTCCTCCTTTCTCTCTCCACTCATGTTGCATGGTGTGAAGACGAGTGGGTGTTGAGAAGACCTTCATCACTGGTTGTCCTGTCTGGCTTTTGGTAGGGAAGAAATCCACTGGCCTGTCTTGTCTTTCTTCTTTATACTCTATTCCACTACCAGCCACAAGAAAAACTACTGCTTCATTTTTCATTTATGAGGGAGTGGAGCAA
Organism: Tringa tobata; assembly: GCA_033628505.1. Taxonomy (NCBI): domain Eukaryota; kingdom Metazoa; phylum Chordata; class Aves; order Charadriiformes; family Scolopacidae; genus Tringa; species Tringa tobata. The sequence goes on along the minus strand of JAHREE010145691.1, from coordinate 237,542 downwards.
CAGGATGAAGGGGAATGGTTTGAAACTGCAAGAGGGGAGACTTAGATTAGAGATTAGGAAGAAATTCTTTCCTGTGAGGGTGGTGAGACACTGGAACAGGTTGCCCAGAGAAGCTGTGGCTGCCCCATCCCTGGAGGGGTTCAAGGCCAGGCTGGATGGGGCTTGGAGCAACCTGGTCTGGTGGGAGGTGTCCCTGCCCATGGCAGGGGGGTTGGAAGTCATTGATCTTTAAGGTTCCTTCCAACCCAAACCATTCTATGATTCTATGATTTATAGCCACAGCGAGAGGCAGGCTTCCTAGAGACATTGCAGCTATGAAGTCCTCCAAGGAGGACAGTTATTTAAAGTTGGAGGTTGGTTAAGGATGCTCAAGTTTAAAATGTGGAGTGGGAGAAAAGTAACTGAACCACATCACTGGTATTTTTAACACTGCGAAAGGCAGTATTTTCCCAGTCTTGCAAGGACAGGAAAATCAAAGAAAAAGGAAGCAGTGGCAAAATCCAAACCAACTGAGCACGGGGAGCACAGGGAACATAAAGGGAGGAGGTAAAGCACAGGAGCCACTAGAGGTAATGCATCGCACATCACAAGTGCCAGGTCTTGCTGCTAACATGGCACAAACTCTTTGTGCTCCCTGCTTACTTCTCAGTGAGAGATGGGTGACCTCGAGCATCTCGAGCAGGCGTGTGCGAGGCAAAAGCACACAGACAGACATAACAGAGCAGATGGAGAACCTATGAGTCAAAGCACGCTCTGTAAACAGGCCTTACAGAAGAGGATAGGTGGAAGACGACGACTATTTTTTATTAAGTGCTCTCAGCTTATCCTCAGGAGCCTACTCCTTTAGCGTAAGGAAACAGTCCTTCTTGGGAGGAATTGAAAAATATTTGTTTTACTGATTGCTTTGGTAGAGATGTAAGTTTGGGGAATCTGAACTGTAAGATGAAAGCTCCGCGCTGCTAATGATATTTGCGTAGGATGTATCTTAGCCTGGAGGCTGACACAGGCGGAATATGTAACATACAAGCTGTATATTTCAAAGATAAGATACACAGTTTTCCAGCATTTTCTCATTTCCATTTGAGCTCTTCTTTCTTAAGCTCTTTTTAAGAAAGAATGAAAGATGTGGAAAATCTCTGGATATCACTTTTTTTTTTTTTCTGACATAAAAATGGGAAAATCATAGGGAGAAGGATAAAACGGGAGGAAGAAGATCCATAATGGTAAAAATTCAAACTACTGAAATTTAAGTTCTGATGAAAAAACAGATCTAAAAACAATTATGAAAAAGAAGGTTCTAGCCAAAGTCGAAGGGGTTTTTTTTGTGTTGGAAATAGCTTTTAATGATTCTATTCAGCTTTTGATACCTTCCAACTATAAAGTGCCTAATCAGTACAAAATTTTAAAATTCATCACAAGTTGCATAATGCACCTTAATTATGTACCTTATTAATGTACTTTAATTAAGTCCATACATAGATGCATTAGTATATCTTGCATATATAGAACTCCTACCATTTAAACCTTAGACATCAGCAATTTTAAAATGTCACGCACCTGCAAAATAACTTTTGTTGTTTTCACTGTCTGCATGTATGTATGAGAGCCTCATGGATCTTCATAAGATCTTGGTGAAGTATTCTGGTTCCTTGAGGCACACCACCTCTTTCTAATATTTTCAGAAGGCTATCTGCTGTTAGTTTTCATTAAAGCCTACATGCAACCACTGAGTAAATATTTATGTCCCCTGGCAGGTCAATTATTCCCAAGGTTCCCACCTAAAGATGAAGTCCTCTGAGATCCACTCTCCTTCCCCTCCTCTCTCCTTGTCATATTTGAATTCTGCTCTTTGCTTGCTGAAAGGATGAGCTAATTCAGAGGCATCATTCCTATATTTTACCTGCCTAAAGAATGGCCAGCAAGGTGGGCCTGTTTTATTTCCCTGAGAGGCGTGTTGCCATAGTGCTGTATTGAGTTTCATACAGTCAGATGAGTCTTAACAGTCCACATACAAATGGAAATGATGTCGCCACTTCTGTGTCTCAAATAAGCTTTTTCCCAATGACTGGATTACCTAAAACCACTTTGGTTTGGTAAACTCCACGTTGGTGCAGTTTAGATATACCAGAGCATTTAGCATAATCAGTGGTTTTTTGCCTAATGTTCTTTTTTAACACTTCCTCCTATGAATCCTAAACCACTTTTTGTTATTCATCTCACTAACCATTCATGGATGAATGGCAATTGCTGAATGTCTTAGAAACAACACCTTGAAAATGTCATTCAAATCAATTTTTCAACAGCATGAGAGGCTAGGAGGTAATTCACACTTTTATAATAATATTCTATAAGAGGTACTGTAGTCATCTGCCTTCCCGCCACCCCCTCCAAAAGTAAAGGATTATAAATTCACTCTGATTTAGTGCAGCCAAATGTACCAGGCAGAGAAAAACACTGCAGACAGAATATGATATTAAGAATGGTAAATTATGAGAAAAGCCATCTCCATTATTGCCCCCAAAGTAACCTGTTCCCCTCCAGCTCAGCAAAAGCACGGGAGAAGAATTTTGCAACTGACTTTTCCTCCTGTAAAGAGCAATGTATCCATGGCCAGCAGCTCCAGAAACATCCAAGCTCGGTATCTGGGAACACTACTTCCTTCTGAGGAGAGAAGCCCAGAACCCCACTTTGGTCTCCTAAATATCAGCTACTTATTAAGACCCATAAGGTCCTTCCTCCTGAAGTGGTGTATACACCTCAGGAGTTCACTGAACCTCTCCTGATCCTCAGATGCCAAGACAGTGTTATTCCAGCATTTGCTCATATCCAACTCTGCCCTGAGTTTTGGGGCACCTCAAGCCCCAAAGTTGGGACAAAGGGACTAGAGACCCTACGGCTAAAAGACTGTTTCAGCCTTCCAATGAAGGTGAATGAAGATATACCAGCTAAGAAGTTCATACCACAAGATCCATCCTGTACCTGACTCCTGAGATCGGTTTCTGCTGTTGTCACCATGTCCCCAAAGCACCCTAAACCAAAGCCACAGCAGATTTGAACCGTGATGGAGGAATGTGTGAAGCAATCAAACCCAAACCATCTCTTTTCAAAGTCTGCCTGTATTACTCAAAGCAGATGCAAAAAAAAAGCACCAGCACTCCTACTGCTGAGCTGATTTCCACGTTATATTCTAGGTACACGGACTAAGACTAAGCCAAAGCAATAAAAAAAAGAGGGGGAAATATTGCCTCTTTCCTCTAACGAGACACGCAGACCAGGCACCTTCCTGTAAGTCAGTTCCTTTCAGGCAAAACCTCTGATAAATCTTACAGCTAAGGGTGAGCCCACTTTTTATCATAACATTTGAACCTAAGCTCATTGCTTCTGGTGACTTCATATGAAGGATGTTGGCACCACACAGCCAAGGACACCGTAGCTCAACCTCCTCTCAAGGTGGACGCTGTATAATCTCTCATTTGACGTACAGAACTGCATGCATTTGCCATAAGCCTCAGCCTTACAGGGCTGCTGGGGAGGCTGCAGATACTCTGATGTATTTAGGGCCTTCTCCAGTCCTCCTGGTCAGAACGGTTTAATGCTCTGTAAGTCTGAGTGGTGCCTCACGTAGGGAAAGATTTTGCTTCCCTTCCATCACACCTGGAAGCAATAAACCTGATTTGCAGGCCAAAAGAAAAAAAACCCAACCTGCTTCAATCCTTCTGGGTTTCAGCATGTTCTAGAACAATTCCCACAGTTCTCCATCATGGGGCTGAGGAGCTCATCTCATGCTCACCTAGTAAGAGACCCTTTTCCCCACAGGTCATCTGTGAGCACTGCCGAGCACAACCATCACTCTGTGTGGCACGTGGTGGAACAAATACCCTGAGAGCGACGGAGAACTTCTACAGTGCCCAGTTTCTGGGCTGCTGCAGGATCAAACAGGTCCCTCAGGTAGGTCAGAGGAGCTTCAGAGACTTGCCCAGCCTGAAAGTAAAGCTATGACGCCTCAGGAATAATTTTTAAAGTGAATTCCTCATGTTGTTTACAGGTTTGGACCTTCCCATTTTTAAAGCAGCGGAAGATTTAACCTCCCCTATCGAGCTATCGAGCTGCTCGCGCGTTGTCCGTCTGTCCCATTGGAGAACGTTTCCTGTTAAAAGAATTTTTGGCACGGCTGCTTCTTTCTGCGCAGGGAGCAGAAAGTCGATGCACAGATTTAGCAATCGATTTTCTAAAAAGTACCCCACAAATCAGGTCTCCTCTCTCTCTCTCTGTTTGCCTTCACATTTCTGCCGGAGCCTCTATAATTAATTTAAACAGATACAAGCACTTCTCCTCCTCTCCTTTTTGATGCGAGCTGTTCCACCAGACTGTGCAGTGAAGCTGCAGCAATTTCAAAGGCTTCCGCTCCCTGCGCAGAAGGGAGCAGCTGCAGGAATAGCTCTTTGAAGAGGAAATGGCACCCAATGGGACTGGCAGGCGGCTCCGAGCTGAGCTCAAACAGCCCCCAAAGTCCTTGGGAGCATCTGAGGACATCAAAAGAGGAAAGATCTAGGCTGGGAGAAGCCTGAAGAATTAATATAAACGACTTCCCCCCCCCCCATCCCTGGAGCTTTCTTCTGTGTAAATGGCAGGGTCTGAGAGGAAGAGTCTTCCTCACACTTGGCTCAGATGCTCCTACTCATATTGAAAGGCTGGAAATAAGAGCTGACCATGAGGGGTGGCTGCACTCTTGGCTGACTTATTAAACTATAAATGTATCAATACACATTTGAACACAAAAATACCTATAAAAAATCTGTATTCCTGTATATTACTAAAAAGCCACAATATTTCTATTATATTTCTATTCCCAAGGGGAATGTATCCAGTGAAGCCCTATAGGCTGTGCCGCTCCTGCAGGACTGCCCCAGTGAGGGGCAGTTCAAAGAGCAATGAATTTTTTGTGGCAGGCCCCCGACAACTGTATTAGACCAAATGCATGTTCCTTTCTGAAAGCTGTGTGCTCCCTTAATTACTTATGTATTAATAGATGCCATTTTACTACACTCTGTTACCACGCGTAACCAAGGTGTTGCCTAGATAAAGAACTGACACAAAACATCCTGCAAATGCCTCCTTTGTCAGGTTGCCCTGATTATACAACCACTGCATAAAACTGCCCCATCTTTGTCCTCCTAACTGGCAATTTCTGCCTTTTCCCAGCAATTTCACACTACCCTTCTCTCTTCACTTTTGAATTTTGCTTCTGGAAGAATTTAAGTCCATGGATGCCCAAGCCTGAGTTAAATGGTGCCCAGACGTACTGTGTGAGCCGACTGATGCCCGCACTTCTGCACATCCTCCAGCAGAGATGTGGAGAGCCTTTTTTTCTGAGATCCTGCCAGGTTTGGCAGGACAACCCTGCATCCTGGCAGGAATTGCCCTCAAACGATTTTTCTCCATAAACAGTTTTGCTTTGCTATTAACATGATGCCCCATTGTTTCTGATATTGCCCCCAAAATTACCACCAAGCATTATATTGTGACTATTTTATTATACATTGCACTGAACTGACTAATGAACTTCATTAAAACCACTTCACTTTTCCTAAACCTATAGGCTGCTTAACAGAGTTACTAGATGGTGAGGAAAAATAATATAAGGAACTAAGATGAGATCAGTGGAATAATTCTCCTTTGTGCTTTTCTCTGAAGCTCAAGGTTTGCTGATACCCCTCGACACCTCACATCTTAGTTGGATTTTCGACATCTGAGGGGGTCAGCTGTTGAGAGACAAAACCTCACAGCCAGTTGTTTATACTTCTGACAGCAAAATTAAAATGCAGAGCAGGAAATAAACTGAAATGGTCTCCTACTTGAATGGAATATAAACATTCTGCTTAATTAGGTCACTAAGCATATGTTTGTTTAAATTGGGTATTTTCTCTCTGGCAGTTCATCGCCGGGTAACACAACTACCTCACTGGAGACACTGGAATTCCCACGACAGATAACATAAAGTTGGTACTTTTGGGGCCAGAAAAGTATGTTTGTTAACACTATTTCAAGTACCTCATAACAAAGAGAGCTAGAGCGCGAGAGCAATACGTGGCTCACTGGCTTCTGTGTCAGGTTGGTGACATGGACAACACACAACACACTACACAAAGGACAGCAGGGCCATCAGGGAGCTGGTTATAGCTCTCTGAATTTCTGCCTGTCCCTGATTTACCTTCTTAGTTGATTGTAATTCAGAGAAGCGTGTAGGAGCTAGCGCTGCCTATTCCATACATATGGAAAATCTTCCCATGTTGCAAACCAAGAGGGACAAGTGATATCGCCGCCTACATTCATCTCAATCACTATATAATTTTTTTTGGAAGGGCTGAGGGAGAGAAAGTCTTGCGCCGTTTCCCAAAAGCTGACTGGGGAATTAGAAAATAATTACAGCTTTTAAAGAATGCAGTGCAGTTGATCCGAAGAGAAATGGCACCAGGAGCTTGCAGTGCCAGTCTGAGTTCAGAGTGACCCTCTTCCTAAAGCTGACTGGAAACAAACTGAGTTCCCGATTTTATTTTAGCTGAACAAACTCCTGTTAGTCCACTGTACCCTGAAGGCACGAAAGCCACCTCTCAGTTTCTCACCGTTGGTACATGGGGCCCAGAACATACTATCTAAAGCAGATCCTTTATTTTAAGAGGTGAAGGTGGCCGGTTACTCAGAAGAGCTGAAGAAGCACACTTTACTACTGTGATTTACAGCTGTTTGCTAATGCTGAGGCATGAAATGGTGAATACTGGGATTTACAGGAATAGCCACAGGCCCTGAAACCCTAAGCCCGTGACCCCTTCTGCCTTCCACCTTGTTGTTATTCTGTTCACTGGCTTCAATCCTCACTTCATTTTTGGTTCTCTATCACAGACTTCCCTCTTTGCTGACCTTTTCTTCCTTGACATGTTCCCAGATCCCCTGGCCAACCTTTACCTCCTTTAACAACTCACATGGGACTCAAGACCAACCCCTTAACAAGCAATCTGTGCTGCATCCTCATCCACCAACTTCTATGTGGTCGTTTCTTTCCTGTCCCCCCTACTCACCACCAAGGAAAAGGTAAGGACACAGAAGATCTAGGTTTGCACCAACTCAAAAGCCATAGATTGCCACATGCCCACCTCTAAAAGTCTTAGATTTTGGGTCCTACACTTTCCCAAGGAATATGGGACCAACACTGGCATGTCTCAGTGCCATAAAGGCATGAAATGATGAGTCCTGCCTGGGAAGGGGTGTCTCTTGCACAAGGTTCACAAGGAAATCAGTTGAGACAATAGTTTGAATGTTGCTATTTTATTTATCGCAGGCAACAAGCCCGATGGCCTGCATACACACGACATCAGCTGAATCTGCATGTTGCAACAAACATGCATATATGTATTTTTTATTTTAAGAAAAGCATGTTATTTTTAAATTCTGTAGATGTATTTGATCTCTGCTACTCTGAGATGCTACCAGGAAAACTGACTGTGGAGATAAAAGGGGAGGGAAAAGGGACCGTTAACTCCAGAATACCACTGGCTGCCTCGCAAAGAAGAGAAGATGACAAATCCATGTTGCTTAATAGGAGATCTTCAGCTAAATCACTGAAAGGCATGCCTGGACAGACACATTCACTACCTGCAGTTCCTGTACGACCACAGAAATCCCCAGCAGTGCGGAGAGCAATGTCATCAAAAGTCATGGTTGCCCTTCCCACTCCAGGCAGAAACATGTTCAGTTCTTCTGAGGATGGTGTCCATGTGCAACTGGGTCCTCACGACAAGGCTGGGATAGCGTTACCTCTGTGGGATGGATGGAACCAGCTGCCCACTTCTAGCAAGCCTACCTGGAGACTCGGGCAACTGAGGACCTCAGAAACTTGCAGGTTCTCCAGATCTTGGCAGATTGAAAATGAAAGACCAGCAAAAGATCTATCCCTACACAACATTGACTCTTTGCCAAAATTCAGCCTCTTGTTCTAAGGATGAAAGTGTTCGAATACCTCTGATGTCAAAAAGCACTGTTTCTCATCACCCAGGTTTTTTATATGGGTGTTCTGTGGTTTCTGAAGTTACCTCCTGAAAAAAAGAGAGGCAGGAATGTAACGCCTCACATGGAAAATTTCAGGCTACACTTTTTTATCTCAGCAAAGTAAGAAGTAATGGAAACTGTTAGGCAAACTTAACTAGAAGCATTTTAATGCATAAAATCTACTTCTACAGAAAGATTCATCAAACTGCATTTCTCTTGCATTGATTTTCCCCATATATCATTTTCTTCTGCATCCATCTATGCGCTATTTTTCTTGTTTGCTTTAAGAGCGCAGGCTGCTTGGAACAGGTATGCAGCTTTCTTATCTTCAGAGGCCTAAGCACACTTCTGGTGGTGCATAAAAACCCCAACAATTTCTGTTTCTTTCTGCATGACAGGCCCAAGCTGCATCTGAGACTCATGGAAGACCTTCTGAGATGGCCACAGCACAGACAAGTCAGAACAGGCACCGTGGAGACAGCAGATCCCCCTCCTTTTATGGGCCTGTGTTGAAAGCAGGATGGGGCTTTCAGAAAACTGCGTCCCCCATTCTCCCCAGATCCCAGTTCCAGGACACGGAGCTTTAAGGACCGGCGTGTTTTTCACAAATAGCCAGTATTTTCTGGACAGAGCACTTCAGCAGTTGTTCCTTCGCTATCAGTCTCATGTCATCTCCTGGGATGAGTTTCTTCTGATTTCTCAATACAGATTACTTGCACCTGGATGGGAGTGATAGGGTGTTGGCAGAGACACTGAGCAGACGAAGAGGAGAGGAGAGAAACCTTGCCAGCCTTTGTGTGTGCAACTGCTGAGTCAGTTCAACAGCCCCAGATACCCCCGCCCCCACAAACACAGGTGCAGATGGCCACATAAAAGTAATCTGAAATTGGCTGCTGCCCAAAATTCCACATTCCTCTTGGCTCTGCTGGACCCATTTTCCCACATGACCTCATCTCCCATAGCTTCTCGCTGGCCAGCCAGGCAGGCAACCCACAGTCGATTCTCCAAACATCCAGGAGTTGTTGTGGAAGTGAGAAGGAGATGAGGGTCCGATATGGGCGACAGGAAGAACAAATAGGCATGCCTGGGTCTGGGCCTTTGACCCCCTGACTTCCCCCACACCCACGCAAGTCTGGGAGCCAGATCCTCGGAGCTACCGGGCCCTCTTTGAGTCCTTCCGCTCCAGCAATAAGGCTGCAGGAGATCCCTCCATGCGAAGGATCTGCTGGGGGAAAGCTGTTCTGCACAGAGCCGGCAGTCCCTCCTCTGTCCCCCTCTAGGACAGGATTAGAGGCTGCCTGGTGGTGTCAGGATGCTCTTGTGGGAGACTCGAGCTGCTGCACACCAGCCTCAGCTGCCGGGGAACCGGCCAGGCCCTTGCCCCTCTCCATACTCAGCTGAGGACTGAGGTGAAGCTCCGTGAACACTAACTCCAGTGCCAGCTTGAGGACCAAGAGCTAATTCTCGCACCCAGCTCAACACCTGAGTTAGCACTGAGTAGAGCTACAGCATATGGAGCTCATAAATGTCACGGAAACACAACCACTGAAGATTAAGAAAGTTAAGTTTAAACTACACAACCTTTAATGACGCTCTTGACCACTCTGCAAAGGTATCCTGCAGTGACTGTATCCACATGTCTACAAAAAAAGAGTAGATTCTTTCTTTTAACTTCAGCAAAACAACCACCACGTCCACACGTCCACCTCACGCCAGGGAGATTCATGAAGCCAAAGCCAGTGGCAACGAAATACATGATGTCTGACCAAAGCAGAGCACTGGAACAGGCTGCCCAGAGAAGTGGTGGAGTCTCCGTGTCTGGAGACATTCAAAACCCACCTGGACACGTTCCTGTGCAACCTGCTCTGGGTGAACCTGCTTTGGCAGGGGGGTTGGACTAGATGACCTCCAGAGGTCCCTTCCAACCCCATATATCATTCTGTGATTCTGTGAAAGGTCGTTTCCATGCTGTGTCTCTCTTTCCAAAATGCAGCCACTTTGTGTGCACAATTAAGGATCTTTGCAACTTGCCCAATTGGCTTTTGAGGGATGCTTACTTCTCCCCTCTTCAATGATTTATCAAAGAAAAGGGAAAAAAATAAGTGGTTGACTTGGATTCCAGTAAAGCAGAGACAAAGCCTGGAGTACTTCAGAAAGCAAAAGTTTCAGGAATTGACAAACAGTTTGAAACAGGAGAGTGGACTAGAAATCATGACACAACTTCAGGACAAGGACCACTGCTTCAGCTCTGATGATTGGGAAAGTAAAATCAAAATCTGTAGCACTGGGGTGTGTATCACATTTCATGACGCACAGCTGAGAAGCACCCATTCCCTCCTCTCATGTTTAGCATATCCCATGTGTTAGGGCAAAAAATAAAAACCTGAGCAGTAGGCACAAGAATGACAACACCATCGGGAGCCTCCTGCTGTTGGAGGCTATATCGAGGGGAACTTTGACTGTCAGCTTGGCTGAGCTTCAAAATTGCCCTAAATATGGTGAAACTGGCTGAGAAGAGCTGGGACGACAGGGTGAGAAAGCTTACCACCGGAGAACTAGCAACACAAGCGGGTGGTTACCTTCCTCTTTGCTGGGCTCTCCCACAGACTGATCATAAAGGGAACACTAATAAATACTAACAAGGGTCAGGTACTGAGTGTGCCAAACTCAAGCAAAGCTGCTCAGGCAGAGCAGAGGCTGTGGCCTCACAGAGGTACGAAGCAGCACGCAGGGGTCCTCACGGACACCGTGGAGCTTCTGGTGGGAAGGAAAAAAATGAATTGTAAGAGGAATTCCATTTTTAACAAGTTGCTAAGAGGCACTCTGTAGCTATTTACATCTGAATTATGTAAGCAGTGGAAACAGAAAGGGAAGGGTGGGCAAGGTTAGGACTGCCCATTAAATCTCCTGGACTGGCTGGGAAAGAATCCTGTTTGACATCCAAATATGCTGCAGGAAGCACTCTTGATGTTGTGTCTACACCTTTAGGCTCCTTTACAGCTATGACCATATGTCAGAGACCTTCTTCCCATGGTAGCCATGAAGTTGCTTTGCAGTCTTTGCTGGCTCCTAGGGAGAAATGGAGTGGGAAGGTTTACTCTTTCTGTCAACCTGGACCACGGTCATTGCAGCTTCCCATGGTTGCAAACCGCATCCAAAGATCCTACGGATGTCTTCTTGCACATAAGCTCTGGGCTAGGCTTTAGGTTGAAACCATGCTGTGAACTTGGGAGAAGGGAGATGTGTGGGAAGGAAGAAATGAGAACAGAAGGGAAGGACATTGCAAGAGCCAACAGCATGATGGAGAAACAGAGATACACAGGAAACTTGTCCTTACCAGAAATGCTGAACAGAAAATTGTTGACATGACACCCTACGTGAAACAGAGCTACACAAAATACTATAAGCAGCTTTGGAGGTGTGCACGATCAGAGTAGCAAGGAAGAAGAAACATCCTGAATCTGAATCACTATCTGTCCCTGAAACAGACAGCTAATTAATTTTTGGTTTTAAAAGCTGGAAGAGATCACTGATCATTTGAGCATGTTTCAGCATGACTGAAAACAAGTAAGGAAAAACCTAGCTTACAAGTACAAGCAAGCCACGTTTGGGATGATTTGTTTTTATTAGAATTTTTTTAGAAAGAGCATTTATAAAAATCCAAATATAGATTTGCAGCTCCGTATGTACAGCAAGTAGAACATTTGGTCGCACTGTGGTCATCTCAGTGGTATTAACCTGCAGCCTCGTGATTTGTTATTTATAACATCACTCTCTTTGTGAAGTACCCAGTGACAATCATCATAAGCCCAAGCTATTTCACATCAGTACTAAAATGTTGTCAGTTTTCAAGAATGAAAAAAGGAGAAAAAATTAAATCACCCAAATGGACAGGACAATTAGATTCTGTGGGAACGCACAACAGGACCAGCAGATCGTGTTCAACAACAATTTCAGCTTGAATACACTAAAGTGTGAACAGAAGCTCTTGTGCCATGCTTTTCAAAAGACCACATGCAACAGCTTGGCCATTCAAGCACACCATGACCTTCTGTGGACCTGCAAAGTAATTCCAGAAGTGAACGTGTGCTACCGATCTCAGCTAGTAAAATTCAGTCCTGCTACAAGCCATGGCATCCCAAACTCTCATTAGACAGCAAGAATTCGGGGCAAGGATCACCCTCCACTATGTGCTCTGTACAGTGCCAAGTAGGAGGGGGTGGAGGACTCCAGCTGCCACACAATACAAATAATAGTGATTCATCTTTCTGATGCCTCACTATTAATTTGATTACCTGGCTTGATTCACTTGAGGTCTGTAATGGCTTCCGGGGGCTGTCAGAAACCTTATTTCCTCAAGCTGTTTATATTGGTGAAAAAAACCCCAACACACCTGCCTCCCGAGGGGATGAGTTTGAGGCAGAACATAACACGGCCTCTCCTCTTCATGCCAGTGAATGCAAGTTTGCCTGAGCTGCTCTCGAGGTGATGAGGAAGGGTAGGAATCCAGGCTCTGTATCTACAGCCAAGAGCAGCTTATCTGTAGCTCAGGTGAGAGTTATGTTTTGGGGGAAACACATGATCCATATTGTGCTACTTCTCCTCATCCCTGTGAGGGACAGGAGGTTCCTTCTGCTCCCTGAGTGCACGGGGACACGTGCAGGAAGAAGGTCCTGGTGTCCTTGCTCTGCTCTAAACCATGCCCTGCTGGTGCAGCAATTTTGGGGAAGCGGATATTTGTTCATTTTAATAAAGGCTTGTCGCTATTAATCCATCCTGTTCACGTTCTCATCAAGATCCAGAATCTCACTGTCTGGGACTCCAAACGTCTGGGACATTTGGAAAAAAAAATAATTGATGCTTTGTTACTCCAGCCATTCTCATCTATCATTTGTTTTTGCGAAGACCTATCTTTTGTTTGTTTACAAGCCCTTGTCACATCTTGATCAACCCACGATCTATTTCTACCTGTGCTCTCCTTATCTGGGTTTAGGTATTGTGCTTTTACCTGTTCTGGACTAGAATTCAGCATTTTTCAGCTTGTTCAGGGCCATAGTATTTTCAGATTTTTTCAGGCTAGAGTTTAGCCATGTGGTTATCCAGCATGTCCCCCTGGCAGCTCTTATTCCCAACAGCTTTCGACTGCGCTGAGAGCAGCATCCTTAACCTCAGAGTACTGACTGCTCTTTTCAGTGGAAAGAACAAACTGGTGAGGAAAAAGCAAGAATACCAAAAACTACGATTTTTAAACACAGTCTTTATAACTGCCTCTTCTACCTAAAGGCTAACAAACTCTTGACCCACCTCTGCAAGTGTAAGTTTTGAAACATTTTATTTCAATAACTAGTCTGATTTTGGTGAACAACTTCTCAACCTCAAGAGACAATTCCCTTCTAATTCCTATATCCCTTCAGTGCATGCTTTTCTCTTCATCCCCTCCTGGTGTTGTTCTTTAAACACACTTAGGAAAAAATATTTGTGGAAAAAACCCACACATCTCTTTCACCTTCACTATTTCCCTTCTATTCCACCCAAGACCCATGACCAAACCCCTCCTGATCATTGAGAAGGTTTCTAAACTATACAAATACGTAAAGACAGAGACACCTTTTCAACTACACCACAAAATTAAATCTTGTCATCTACAGCAGTTACAGGCACTGCATCAACCTCAACTAATTAAATAGTTATGAGCCGTTTCAAATGCCTTCTTCCAACCCCCCAGCTAAAGCAGGTGAAAGCCTTCCGAATTAAACTCTTACAACTTCTAAAAGCACTGTCACATCTCTTTTTGTGCAAGTAATGTCTCACTGGTGAAGCTCGGTCAGTCACAGCTTGAACTGCACCTCTAAACAGGTGCTAAACATTCACATGGTGAGGCAGACAGGTCACATCATACACTCTTGAAGAGTCAAGACCATAAATCTCTCTTGTGTAGCCAGTGAGAAGCAATTCCCTGTCAGCAGACACAAAAGAGGAGGTATGAAGATAACCTTTCCCTATCTGTGTTGCGGTAGTCTCTGAAGGCTGTAAATCTCCCCGGAGTGGCCATTACAATGATGGCTCTGCGTGTTGTGCTTGAAGAAAAGTGACATTTCATCATCTGCCTACTAGAGATGCTGAATCAATGAAGAAGTATTTTACAGTTTTCCAAGGGCACACAGGGCCAGCAACACATGCTGCTACTACATCTGCTAAAGCTTTTGCACTGCCCACTCAAGCATTATTACTAATTTTCCCATGTGCTTATAAGGGACGTCTCCCGACACCTCTGCCAGACGTACCTCTGCAACCCACCCCACCACGCTGCAGAACCTCTGCTCAACCAACCTCAGGTTACCAAATGCACATCTTGGCTTCTTGCTTTCCAGAGCTTGCAACAATGGCTGATATTCAGCACTCTTCTACTTCTCCATATTAGATAAAGAGCAAAGAGCCAAATGACAGCATTTTGTGGATGCCCCTTCCCTGGAGGTCTTCAAGGCCAGGCCGGATGGGGCTGTGAGCAACCTGGTCTAGTGGGAGGTGTCCCTGCTTATGGCAGGGACATGATGGTCCATAAGGGACCTTAAAGACCAACTAGATGGTCTTTAAGGTCCCTTCCAACCCAAACCATTCTATGATTTTAGGTTGTACACAGTTAAGCAAAGGTCACCTTGAATCACCTTGATGTTAGCTGCTGCTATGTTCTACGGTCTCCTGAAAGATCCATTTCTGAAATCACTAAGCATGGGATAGATTTTTCCAAAGCTATCTCTATACCTAATAGAGTCCACATTCCACTTCCAAGTGAGGGAGGTACTTCAGAGCCTAAGAGCCATCTATGTTTGAAAAGGTGACTTTGAAATCAGAAAATCAGAGGATCATGACGTGGGAAGGAACCTCTGATGACTATCTACTCCAAACTAACTGCTCAGAGAAGAGTTAACTAAAGTAGGCTGCCCACTGCAGTGTCCAGTTGCGTTCTGAGTATCTCCAAGGATGGAGACTCCACAGCCTGTCTAGGCAACCTGATTGAGTATTCAGGACAAAAACATCACAAAGTCACTCCCTTTGTGCTGGCTCCCTGTTACTGGTGCTGATGAAGTGTTTTACTCTTCATTGCAATACAGGATACTGGTGATGCCACCTGCCTTTGAGGTTCATGAGCAGGACAAAAACAATGCTATTATTGTATCCATCTCTTGGTACCTAACGTTCAGTCTGAGAACCTCACACAGAACCCATCCTCTGCGCATCACAGTAGGAAACAGGGAATTTCAAATGGGAATTCTCCACCAGATATAGCCAGCCAGCCACCAAGGCCACTGGGTTTTTCCTCCAGCTTGTCCATCACATCTCCACCCTTCTCCTGTAAGGGTATTTTTTTCAGCATGCTTACTAATATCAGGACTGGATGAGAAATCTTCTCCACCTAGCTAGTTTTCTTCACCAAGTGTTATCTTCAGGGACCTGTTGCTCCATTTTACAACACTGAAACACCCATTATTTGCCCCAGTTAAGTTTCAAATTAGAAAAAAAACAACAAACCAACCAAGCAGTGGGAAAGAAATACCCTGAAATTTGGAAGCAAGACTGCCAGGTACGTACAGGACCACTGCTGAAGAACCAACTGACATGATCTCCAGAGAGGTGGGGTTGTTGAAGTTTTATCACCTGTGCTGCCAGTATTCTCTGTCCCCTAAAAAATACCAAATTATGAAACAAGCATAGGAAACAGCTGATACGGGAATAGCTGTCATAAACCTAA
This sequence comes from Tringa tobata, assembly GCA_033628505.1. Taxonomy (NCBI): domain Eukaryota; kingdom Metazoa; phylum Chordata; class Aves; order Charadriiformes; family Scolopacidae; genus Tringa; species Tringa tobata. The sequence goes on along the minus strand of JAHREE010145691.1, from coordinate 221,749 downwards.
CCAACTTCCAAGCTGTAATTAAGGTAATGCTACAAGATAGCCCGTGGCTAGGGAGGGAATTATGGGGTTTTTTTTGTTAAAAGTGAGAAGTGGATGTGTCAGAGCAGCTACCCAGCACAGCTTCCAAAGTAACTACAAAGTATAACAGATGTACTAGGTTATTGACTGCAAAGGTTACAGACATCTGGGCCAAGACAGGATTCTTTTCCTTGAATTTTTATATTGAAATTGAAAAAAAAAGTCAGCTGAAGTCAGCCTTGTCCGTACCAGAAAGTTATTGTCTATTAATTTGTATTAAATAACTCAACATGAAGAGATTAGGGCAGACCAAGACTACATTTAAAGGACCTTAATGCTGACTGGAACAACAGATGATGATATGAAGTTAAGGATGACAGTGCTACGTGCCACGTCAAATTTAGCTCATGTAAACTAACATGATAGTTAAAGGATGCTCAAGTATAGCTTCCAGATGGAAGAGGGAAAGTAAGTCAGAAAAAACTTGCTTAGGATGATTTCTGATGACTTTCTTACTGGAAGGACATAATCGGCCAGTTAAGACCACGGTAAAAAGGAATGTAGCATCTTCACCAAACAAAATGATCTAATATATGCACAGAACTGATGACAGATACTGTGATAGAATAAATGTAAATAGAGGAAGCTATCCCTCACTTCTACCACTTCTAAAAATTGTGAAAACCCCAAGTGATAGATGGGCATCATTGAAGTAAAGCACAAGTCGCCTGTTCCTCAGTCCAAAGAGCAGCAGTTTCTACTTAATGTGCCCTTTCACTGTTCACTGTTGCTTTTTGGCTAAGATTATGTTCTATACTGCTTTTCAAGTAGGGATTCCAGACAACTGCTAATTGCAATAGATAACTTTGTAGTGTCTCTCTATAAAACTGAAACGGTACATATGAAAACAACCAGCACTAAGATACTAACATCTGAGGTACAAAACTTCTAAATGAAAGCACTATGCTTGGTAATTGAAAGATACACACTTTCATTATGGAAAATTATATTTATGTCTGAGTCTTTAAGCACAATTTATTAGATTGCTCCAGCAACTGACACAGAAGAGTATCATTGTCAAATACATTATGAATTAAAATACGTACACCAGAAAGTCTCACTTCCACAATATAAAGCAGAGAATTCAGTCCATAAGCAGGACAAAGTGGTCTTTAAGCACTTCAAACTTCAAGGGCTAGAAACGGGTATTAGGTAATAATTTCTACCTTGGAGTATGGGTATTACTTTCTTTCAGATCACAGCTTTCCACCGATAAATGCAACTCCTCTACCACCACCCTCACTACAAAGTAGGAATATAAGGGAAGGGCAAGACCTGTGCAGGAGAGGAAAACAGAAATCCTGGATTGAAACATGATGATGACCAACCTTCTCTCATAAGGCTGAGAGACATGTTTTAAGGCTGCCCATGTCATGGCCAAGGTGAGAGCAAGCCTGCTGTACTAAAATTAAGGACGACAGTAAGGGCTCAATTCTCCAACAAGTTCAAGCTCTGGTCAGCATAAATGCACAGCAAGAGCTGGTGAGCAAACGCACAAGCCCTTCACCTTTCGCATTACCTGGTTATAACTAAAGCCACCAGCGTCAGCCTCCCAAAATGTAATGTAGGCTAAGACACATATCTACGGAGATGCTCTACCAAACCCTAACTTTGCACAAGCAGTTTATGTTGGCAGAAAGTTCCTTGACCAAAATATGCTACAATGACAAAAATATTTACAAAAATACTTTTTGTAAATATAACCACATCCAATTCTGTACAGAAAGGAAGAGACATCGGGCAACCTAAACCAACACTGCCACAGCAGCGAGAGCTTCAGAGAGGCAGCTTCCACGGATGTCAGCTGCCACAGACTCTGCCACATTTCTTCTGAATCACTCTCAGACATAAACTGATGCAAGGGGCTGGCAAACGGTGGCTCCAACAGGAGAAAAGGCCTTTGTTACCCTCTGCCATGAGATGCTTCCTTGCTGCAAGAGGAATGCTCCAACAGCCTTGCCCGTGTTCAGCTTCTCCCACTATTTGGCCACTACAGCTGAAAACGTGAGATCAAACTGGAGAAGAGTTAACACTCTCTTCCTTCTTTTTTCTCAACAAGCGTTAGCTTGGGGCAGTGGGGAAAGGACAAGGGAAAGAAAGGAATTATAAAATACACAAGAGTAGCATTTTCTTAAAGCTCTTCGGGACAAAAGGCAAAGAAGAGGAGGACTGATTTTACACTCTTCTTCATGTTCCTGTTCCACATACCCTGTCCCCAAACCCAGGACAAGGCAGAGCAATGAAGACAGTGAGCTCTGGTTGCCCTCCCACCACACAGCCCAGTACTGGCCCACCTGGAAGTCCTGCACCTTGTTGGGCTGCACTGGGCCCAGGGAGGCAACGTCAAGTCCTGAACTAGCCCTAGGGTATAGGACACCAGAAAGGCAATTGCTTGAAAGCACCTTATAGGCGTGTAAGTTGTATTTTTTCTTCAGAAGACAAAGATCTTTCCTCGTAGAACGCTAAATACTGATTTATTTCTCTTTTCCAGATTCTTACACGTTTTCAAAACCCACTAATGGAGTTTGTTCGAGGAAGAACTTGAAATATGACCTTTTTATCAATTACCAAGAGAAACTGAGAGTTACACAAAGGTTTTCTTTTTTGTTCTTGTTGGGTTTCCGTTGCTTCTCTGTGCATTTTTCTTTTCACACAAAACGGGAAGGAAATAACATGTTTCTAAAACCAGCCAGCATCTCTCTATCACATCAGAAAATATTTTTGAAGCCTGGATAAAATGAGAGTAACCAAATGTTTAAATATCATCTTTCCCTCCTCCTTGGCAAAAGTCCAGGTATTTTTCTTAAAAAAACTCCTGTATTTTCTATTCCTTTTACAGAGATGGCAAAGCCTCGGCCACACATCTTCCATTAACATTAAGAAAAAATGCTGTGGGCAAACCTTTTTGTGCGATTCTCTGAAAATCTCAACCTTTGATAAAACCAAAGGCCAAAATAAAAGTAGTAATATTGCGGTTAGCATTAACATGAATGGTTCAGCTGGTTAAGCTTTATCTGATTCCATGCTTCCTGAATATGGATAGTTTGGTTTCTGGGATAATAGCAATTTGGATAGTTATTTCATTATTTCATCTCAACTGGGTTTTTGAGGAAATGTTAGTTGATTTGTGGGTATGTTGTTCTTGTTTACCAATGAAATACTATAGTCCAATACAGCAAACACATTTTCCCATTTGTTTTATATAAAAATAATAACAATTCAGCCGTATCCCTGGAGGATTCCTAATTGACAAAATCCTTCCAACGGATACTTTTTCTTCCTTTTTTTGGTTCATGCTTCCAGTTTGTCAGCAACTGAATCAATAATTAACTTGGACTGTCATGTTTTCTGTAACATAAATAGAACATTTAAAATAACAACCTTGAAAAGCCCTGTTTTCTTTAGGTTACACAACATCTCAAAAAAAAAGAAAAAGCAGACGGCTGAAAACCACTACACAATTGATTTTCATGTTTTGAGTTCTGAGGGAAAGTCAGCTGCAGGACATCCAGGGCTGTTTATCAGAGGCTTGGGGTGAAGGAAAAGTGAGCACCCTTCCCAGGCTTTCTAAACAAGTGGATGACAGGGCTCTCTGCTTTCTCACTGCCTAAAAAAGTAGGAGGTTATTCCCAGCCTTACAGACACCTTTGATCTGGATCGGTGAGGACCCATCAAAGAATCTTCTTTCTTAGGGGCTCACAAACCATGACAACAGAGAAGCATGAAGACAAGTTGTCCAAAATGCCAATTCAGGTGACTGCTATTAGCAAAGACAAATGTATAATCTATTAATAAAAGAAAAAAAGAAAAAAAGAATAAAAGAAAAAAAGAAAAAAAGAAAAAAAGAAAAAAAATCCTCACTCATATCCCCTCCCTCCAAATCTCCGTAGCTGTAATAAGTAGCTGGGCCATGCTGTTTCTTAGATAGTTGGGACTTTCTTATTATTTTAACGAGATGAGAAGCACAGTGACATGACATCAATGGATACAAATGCAGTTGCAGCTAAGATTGCTTTATGAAAACAGTTCTGCTCAGTTTCAGAAGGGCTGACTTATTAGGCCTTGCTATTCCTGATGTATTTCGGTGGGGGAAAATACACTGAAAACAAGGAATCTGCCAGAAATATTGACTGCAGTGTAATGCGTTTGAGTATGCGGTGAGGTGTGATCTTATTTCTGGAGATACGCTGTACTATTTGGTCTAAACCCAACAATGTACTGCTGTCAAAAACAATGGAATATAATTACCAAGGAGGCTCTTTTGCAAAGGATCACATGAAGACAACATAAAACGCAGAAGAAAACCATTATTAGGCTTACAGTTTTGTCACTGTGGGCTTCTCTATGCTGAAGACAATTTCCTATGATTTTTTTTTCCTCCACGATTTCTCAAAAACCAGGGGGGAAATACTTATTAAACCCACGTTTTCTAGATTAAGAGATGAGCAGCACACCACACTGCACTTCACTAACCCCAGTCTGGTTCCAATAGTTTAATAATCCTTTCCCCAGGGGGAAGCCAACACTGAAAAAGTACCAAAAAGGAAACAACGCTCCCAGCTCGGGTTAAAGATTTTGCTGTTCATTTTGAACGTAGGAGATCAGTTTAGGGAAACCACCTTTTTATGAAGAAACTGTTTAATAAATGGCAAAGAATGTTCCCTGCTGGAACTGCCTGTGTAAATATATGCTGAAGACCTCAGTATCTGCAATATGTTGTCCTCACTACTGGGGACCTGGCTGCCCTCTCCATTCCCGAATGGTAAGAAGCAGCTAAGCAGCGCAGTGATTTGATGAAGCTCTTTCTCATGACATTCTGGAAAATGATTCAACTAATGGCTTGGTGGGCAGGTCCAATTTTTTGCCTCATTGTCTGTGTTCTGACTCCAACTCCGTATAATATTTTGGAGAAAGTTCGCCTTTTCTGCACTGTGCCGAGTAAATATTTTGTCAGTTGTTAAGGATGAGCTACAGAGTAAGACCCGGCAACGTATCCAAATTCAGCAGCAAGACTTGGAACCGTGTTAGAACTTTTTCCAGATTGTGATTTGTAAGCCAGCAGAAAACCAACCACTTGAACTATTACAGAAAGGCTGAATGAACCCTTTTCAGAGCGGTGAAAATGTTTTTCCCCACAGCTGGGAAAAAAAATAAAAAATCATTAACGCTAGCAGAAAGGGCTGGGTGACCAAGGGGAAAGTTTCTTTCCTGACCACTCCGTGGTGAGGCACGATCCCCAATGAAGAGCAGTGATTCTACCCCTCTACTCTGCTCTGGTGAGACCCCACCTGGAGAATTCCAGCTCTGGAGCCCCCAACATAAGAAGGATATTGACCTGTTGGAGTGAATCCAGAGGAAGGCCATAAAGATGATGAGAGGGGCTGGAGCACCTCTCCTATGAGGACAGGCTGAGAGAGTTGGGGTTGTTCAGCCTGGAGAAGAATAGGCTCTGAGGAAACCTTATAGAGGCCTTCCAACACCTAAAGGGGCTACAGGAAAGCTGGTAAAGGACTCTTTATGAGGGAGTGGTGCGATAGGACAGGGGGTAATGGTTTTAAACCAAAAGAGGGGAGATTTAGATGAGATATTAGGAAGAAATTCTTTCCTGTGAGGGTGGTGAGACACTGGAACGGGTTGCCCAGAGAAGCTGTGGCTGCCCCACCCCTGGAGGGGTTCAAGGCCAGGCTGGATGGGGCTTTGAGCAACCTGGTCTGGTGGGAGGTGTCCCTGCCCATGGCAGGGGGGTTGGAACTCAATGATCTTTATGGTCCCTTCAAACCTAAACCATTCTATGATTCTATGATCTGTGCTGCACTGGACAGTAAAACCTCACTGGGATGAGGCTAAAGCAAGACTGTGACACCAAACCACCCACACCAGGGACATACCCATATGACTCGCTGGTGAGAGGTGAGCAATAAAAATGCAAATAGAGGCTGCCCTCCATCCTGTCTCCACAGTGGAGCTATAGAGAAGGAGGCACAAACGAAGACTAAACAAAGACTCGTTTCAGGAACATAATTATTTGATCTCTGCTGCAGCCAGGCAATTACTAGAAGCAATGATCACTAAAACTGAATTCCACTGCTTAAGTTAGACAAACATCCAGCTTATAAATTACTAAATAAAGAGAATGAAAAGTGAACACAACTATGCAGCTCTGCATACATCTATAACAATGTCATGGTAACCACTTGTTTGTAATTTTTATGTTATGTCTAACATAAAATGTCTACAGTAATAACCTGTGGAAAAAAGAAACAGACAGACCCATATACTTGGTGCTGTTGTTTGGATCAATGAAGAAATAAAATTAAAAAAAAACCCTTCCTTTCAAGTAAAACAGCCCTTCCTCATACAGTTTTGCTAGAAGTTGTATAAAAATAGTGGGTATCTGGAGATTAATATGCCAGAGAGATTCTGTCTCTCTTTTACTGTTATAATTGGGGCCTGAAAAATAATTTTTACTGTCTGCATGGCAAGGTACAAAAATCCTAAATCACTTGTTAAGAATCCAAAGCATGAAAGGGGCCACCAGAAAAGCAGAAACAGAGAGAGAAGAAACTAAAAAAGTAATGTTGGTGTCCTCAGTGGTGGATATACCTGAGGAAATTTCTGTCACTACTCAAGCTATCCAACAGTAATAAAAATAGCAAACAGTTTCATTTCCTTCCTTCCATCCATCCATCCATCCATCCATCCCTCCATCCATCCGTCCATTCTTCCTTCCTTCTCTCCACTCCATCCCTCTTCCTTCTTTTTCTCTTTCCCTCCCCTCCTTTCTCTACTTCCCCCTCTCCATTTTTTGATTGTTTTTTTTTTTGAGGTACCGTCTTTATATGGGAGATACTGGTAGTTTTTTTTCTATCAGGGGACAGAGTACCACTTTCTCAACCAGGAATTTTTTTTTTTATAGAGTTTACAATCCAGCCTGGCTAATGATTCCAGTCCCTGACTAACCTCTGCTACTTCTGGTATGCTCAGAGCAAGGAAAGCCAGTCCTTGAGGGAAGGCCTCTTCTAGGCCGAAAAGCTCCTCAAAGGCCAGAAAGATTTAGTTTTTGTTGCGGTTACATTTTGCTATTGGCAACAGCATGCAAAATGTTTCACTGAATCATCAGGCAATTAATTGAGGCATAAATTGATAAAATCTACAAATTTCAGTTTGTAAGAGGATTAATTCTTGACAAAATTTACAATTTTCACTGTGAGAAACATTTCCAGTTTTGTTTCTTTAGCAGATTCCCAAACTTACCATCTTGCTCTCCCTTCCCCTTTGGGGACATCATGTCAGACAAAAAAAACCCACAGGCTTCTTCTCCAGACCAACATGTCCTAAGACCTTTATGTGCCATCCTCCCATCCCATCTGATTTCAGGACCTTCTTGCCACACTCCCAGGCCACAAACTCCTACATACCACTGCTCTCCTCCTCCCCATCTGCTGGGTTGGATGCACCTCCTCTGCTCAGCCCTTCCCTGCCATGCCCTGAGCGCTGGGAGCCCCCTCCTGCTTCACAGCCCTCTCCTCCTCCTTCTCCTTGCCTGTGGCTTCCCATGCTTTTCTTTCCTTTCCCTCCAGAGAACTGCTCACGTATCAGTCTTTTCTGATTCAGCAGAAGTGAAGCAGAAGTGACACGACCAGCTGAAGAAGCTGCAGGCAGAGTGTGTGGTTGTGTCCTGCCTTCCTGCGGCAGCTACTCCTTCAGCCCATGAATGGGGCTTTCCACCATGGCCAAAGTGCTCCAGCCAAGCAGAACATTTCAGAGCCACTGGTCAGCCATGGAGATGCGCAACATACAGGTCTACAAGTACTGCTCAAAAACCTGCTGGTCAAAAAATACCTTCTGGGGGAAGTCTAGAGAAGAAGAGTTGGGTGTCTCATGACATGTGGTGGTCTCTGGTTTTAGAAGGGCTTTTTAATCACCTTTCAAAAGCATACAAAACTACATCTAAAATGAAAAAATAAATAAGTTCTGGACAGACATCCCCTGTTCTTTCTCCTGTCCTTTTCTGGCTGGGTTTTAGAGTTCCGCTGCAGACCAATCAGAGACCAGAAAGTCAGTACAGACTGGAGGATCCACCCAAGCCTCATGGTGCTTCAGCCTGAGACACTCACTGAATCCCACTGGGTTCCTGCGTGGGACAACGCAAAACAGAGGAAAGGACACATTTTGGAAAATGCTAACCCAATTAATTCCCGCATGTTGAAGAAAAAGCATGAGGTGGCACAAGGATCTCTGGCTGCTCTTTCAAGGATGGCTGAAGCAGGTGGGGAAAGAAACTCTTTTAAGATGATGATTTTCTCATATAAGCAAACACTACAACAAAGATGCAGCAAGGCATTAAACCTGTGGTCTCATTTCAAGGTCTGGCCCTATTTTCAGCCCATATTTACATCTACTCTCAACCAGTTAACAACCACTTTGCCCACTTAGGGAGGTCTAGTCCCTCCCACGGGGCCATTTACCTCCTCTTAGCTGGTGGAATTCAGGACACCACAGGACATGTTATTTTACATACACAATTGACCAAATACAGGCAGCCTTTATCATCTGTTATTTTTACTCAGTGCTCTCTCAGGCAAATGTCAGTGTCGGTTCCTGAATGTAAAGGGAGTTTGCCTGAGGACAAAATGGGTAGGGATCTCATTTCTGCTGACTGCAGTATCAGAAAGTCTCTCACACCCTGTAACTTCCTTAGTTGCTTTCCAGCTTCTATTCAGATGTTTGAACCACTGTTCAAATGTTGTACTCACCTGAAAACCCACCTGAAAACTCTGCTGGTGCCACAACTTATAATAAGAGGTGTGCCAATTTTTCAACTACTTCTTAAAAGAAATTCTAATTTTTTGTTAGTCTTGAGGAATCACATCAGCTTATATATCATCAGAGAGGAAGGGACACAATGTAAAAAACCTGTCTCTTTCTGGTACACAGACAATATTTCGGCGAGATTACAGGTGCAAATCTTCTCAGCATTTCAACAAAGTCCTTTCCTTGTGTGTCAAAACCGTAATATCAAGAAGAAACATCACTGAGCTCCTAAGCTATTTATGCATGTGTTTCTAACTATTTCCTTTCAGTCTGTTATCCAAAATTAGAAATTACATTGGTATAAGAACACAAATTTTCTCTGTCATGGTTTTCATCTTTTCATCTTTCTGCTGGATCAAGGAATGAAGTCATAAGAATTTACTTGTATATGTTAAAAATTATAGCCCGATTACATGTATTTATTTTCAGATAAAGGCAGTAACTATCCTTAAAAATTAAGTACAGTCCAAATAAAAGTCATTGTTTTAAGCAAAAATAAAAGGAATTGCTTTCCTCAGTAGTCTGCCTCCATAAGGTGTTCTACGTTTACAGACTGTAAAACTTGACTGAGGTTAAGTGAATAAAGGGATAGAATCAGTGACCAAGAGAGGAGACAGCAGGTAACAGAGTCAAAAAATAAAGTAAAAGCCACACAGCATTGATAGAAAGACCCAGTGCTCTGAACTACTCCTGCACCTGGCCTAAAGGAATGCACAGCTTTCCCAAAGGAATGCACAGGTATATGCTCACCACCTACATCCAGCGTCAGTGATGGACACGCACTGCCTATCCCTATAGCTCTGCCACATTACTGAAAACATACCGCAGACATCATGTTTTTTCAGCCTGTGCACATTCAAGTCACTTGCTTAGAAGAAATACACCATTTTTGGGGGTATCTGGCAATTCAGACTGCAGTACTTTTTTAAGACCAGTGACTGAAAGCAGGTTTCTGCAATTTTGTTTACTGCTGTGAAGAAATTCACACTGCATCTTGACAGCACAGAAGATGACATATGATGAGGAAAGAGCTTAATAAGGCAGACAAATATCAAAGAGCAATTCAATACAACTTGAGAAAAACATTTTTTAAAATTTTGCTTAGGAAAGTTTAATTATATGCATTTTTAAATCTGTGAATGTGTTTCTTAAAAAGCAAACTGTTGGATAATTCCTCACTGCAGTGAAAGGCATGGCTTAATTTGTACTGATGTCAAAGGGGTAAGATTTCATTGCATATTATCAAAAAACGAAGCTACAGCAAATGGCAAAATTAAATAGTATCTTTTGCAGGGTTGGCAGAGTATGTTCACAGCACAGCAAGGATGACACGATATTAATTAAATATCTTTCAGAGACAAGAACCAAATTCTTGCAGGTTTTGTAAGTTTTTCCTTATTATGTACATATCTAGCATTTTAAATGACATATGTATATTTGGCCCCCCTTAGGCAAAAAAACTAACTCAAACTTTATTTCAAGAACAAACCAAGAGAACTAACGAGATTTTCTTAACTTCACTGAAAGGAAGACAATCTAGAAGATGTCCTTCCTTCTATTTTTGTGCTTTTACACTATGTGAAAAGCAATTAAGCAGTAAAAAGGGGCTCTGGAAGCAACCGGAGAAAAGATGCCTCTAGCACAGGCTCCACGAGGACAGCTGTATGGCTATCCTTATGCACAACGTACACCAAAGTAGAGGTGTATCTCACAGCATGACTGGAATTTCATACCACACTTAGCCCAGTGGCAGCCTGTACAAATCACTAATTTAGGGAACACAAGTCACTGCAAAAGTCTTTTCAATGTACGGTGCAGAGAAGATGCAGGAGGGCCTCGGGAGAGCCTGTCACCTCCATTGCTCCTCTGTTCTCTGGGACATGAGTTAGTTGAATCTTTCAGAAGCTCAGTGTAGAAACTCGCCCACAGGTTCAACATCTGTGAACTATGCATTTCTTCATATTTAATTTATAGTTATCTTTTTCATATTGCCATCCCATCTTCCACCCAAATACCTAGTCAGGTCTCCTTCTCTTTGTAATCTGGAAGGACTGGAGTGCTGTGATTCAAGCTTTGGCTACACCTTTCATTTTCATCTAGATATGCTATTGATTTTGTTAGAAGATTGCATTTGGGAGGGATGAGAAACCAAAATTAAGTTAATAGTGGGGTGGACTTTTAAAAAAAATTACTTCTCTGGCTATTCTCTGCCCTCAATCTTGAGAACTGTAATGAACTACAAGTCTATGGAGGCAAACTTAACAAATTTTTAATCAATTTTTTCCTTTCAGAGGATAATTTATTATTGTTTCCAAAATTATCTTCCACAGACTACTGCAACAACAAACACAAGCCCATGCTGATCGGAATATCATCTTAGTGGCTGATCTAATCTCACTGAGAGAAAGGGAGGCTTATAAAAAATGTTTAAAGACTAAACAGTGCAAGTAGTGCCAAGTTTCACTTGACTCATGCTATATGGAAGCTGAGGCCCAAATAGCCAATGTTCTTGTCTGCCAGAGGCCCATGTTCTCAAGTACAAACACATTTTATAGTTGCCAGTCATGCTTCCAGTAATCACCAAGTGCTACTAAAGAAGACATTTACTAACTCGTATGACACCATATGCTATATTTAATTTTATCTTTAAAAATGCATTAAGAGACATTCTGTAAAAAACAAATTCTTCAAAAACAAAACGTAATCAGTATGGGTGTGTGTACCCAGATGTCTAGAGTGAGAGAGATTTTGGAAACCAAAGGCTCTAATTCATCTTTTCTGAAAGGCCCTAGATTTTATAAGGTCAGAACAGGAACTCTCAAATAAAGAAAAAACCCATGATCACACAGAAGGAACACACATCTGTTATGCTGCAGTTCATACTGCAATCCAAAAGCAACACAAGGGAAGGCATGCAAACAACATAACAATTTTGGTGGTTCTGCTGGGATTTTAGATAACCGGGAAATTTTTGGTTAAGAGCAAACTAGAAAAAAAAAAAAAAAGAGCTATGAAAACTCAGCATATTCCAGCTCTAAGCCCTCTGGCTGTACTGCTCTGAAGAGGCTGCTGCAAAAAAGACAGAAACCTCTGACATTTCTGATGCTCCTTCTAGAGGGAAGCAGAGAGTCTGTCGATTCTCCTTGTTCCAGTCTGGAGGCTGTGCAAGCGTACACTGGTGTTTTAAGATGGAACAGGGACGTACCAGAGGCCAGAAAATCCCTTCCCATAGGTTGTCTGGAACACAATAGAGCTGTGGGACGAAGGCGAGAGGAAGCGGTCTCGGGTGGCAGCCGGTGGTTTGGGAAGGAGTCCAGGCTGCCGAGCGCCTACAGTGCCCAAGAGCGGGAACAGCGGCGTGGGCAGGGCAGGGCTTTGCTCGATCTCATCCAGAAGGAATCCTGGAAAACGTAATCCCAGGATCTGCTGGGATTTGCAGACCTCCATAGAAAGGCATCTTTGGAAGGAGCGCAAGATAGAAGCAGCCTCCTTTCTAATAACTTAGGAAAATCTGGAAGAAACCAAAGATGATGCTCATCTCCCCTGTAAGCAGGGAAAAATCCTCCTTGTTTGCCTTTCAGTGTCAAAGCTGAGGAGACAGCCAGTAACTTAACCACAACAACACCTGGGATAGTTTCAAACTCTGTGAGCAGGCCTTTTTTTTAAACTTACTGAAAGTGTTTGTAGTTGCTTGTTTGTTAGACTTCCTCACAGGAGCTCTGGGGAGCAATCTCTCCTCAGAGAGAAGCTGTATTGTTTGTTTGTAAAATAACTTGATAGGCAAAGCCTGCAGGGAAGACTGGCCTGTAACACACAGTAAAAGCAAACAAGAATGGTAATGGATTCAAAGGTTAATGCAGAGTCAATGAGGAAATTAATTAGGTTAATAAATGCCCTCAGCTACCCACCCACCCCTCCATCCAAATACAATGGTAAGGCTGCACCATGCAAGTGGGATGAGAATCAGATGAGAATTGCAAACCAGTGTGAGATGCAACACATGGGAACACACCATAGAATCATAGAATGGTTAGAGTTGGAAGGGACCTTAAAGATCATTGTGTTCCAACCCCCCTGCCATGGGCAGGGATATCTCCCAGAAGACCAGGTTGCTCAAAGCCTCATCCAGCCTGGCCTTGAACCCCTCCAGGGATGGGGCAGCCACAGCTTCTCTGGGCAACCTGTTCCAGTGTCTCACCACCCTCACAGCAAAGAATTTCTTTCTGGTATCTAATCTAAATCTCCCCTCTTCCAATTTAAAACCATTACCCCTTGTCCTGTCACTGCTCTTCCTGACAAAGGGTCCCTCTCCGGCTCTCCTGTAGCTCCCTTCAGATATTGGAAGGCTGCTAGAAGGTCTCCCCAGAGCATTCTCTCCTGCAGGCTGAACAACCTCAGAGAATATGGGAGCTCTAAGTGTGTAAATATGGGCAAGTGCACCTACACCTTGCCAGGCTGCAGCACTAATACCTTGCAGATTGACTCACTTCAGGCTGGGAGGGCCCCTGCTGATTGCCCCTCCTGATTGCCTACAGTGCCCAGGCCACAGCAGTTTCCCCTGCAGTTGAAGAAAACAATTATTATCTTCTGGAGTCCAATATGGTCAGGCTGAACTACAGATCATCGTGCAGGTGGAATTTCCCAAGCCATCTTTACAGCTGGATTTTCTCACACTAGCTCCTGAAAAGCTTACAAGCAGCAAAATTAACTCCCCAGCGCTGCTTAAATTCAGGCAACGTTTCAGACTCCTTCATTTCTGAAGCGACTCCCCAGGCTGCTTCTCCCCAATTTGGGGATTTAGAAACAAGCTCCATCCAAAATTCTGGGTCACAACTGGTAAGCAATTTACTGTGACTGGCTTATTTAAGATCATCCCTTCTGTACTTCCCTGTTACCTTCAGGAACTACCTTGAGACTGTAAGATGCTGCAGAAAGTGTTTATGTAAATTAAAACAGCAATTAAAGGCTGCCAAGAAATTCTACAGTGTGCTACCAAAATAAAACCTCAAGGTACTTGACAGAGCCCCAAAACTAAGGCTGAAAAAGCATCGCAGCTAAAATAGTCACAAAGTTGCACGTTGGGGTTAGAAAATTTTTTTCAGACTGAATTTCTGACAGAAAACAGTTTGGGTATAACTGGTGTTTTGCCATTTTTAACAAAATTTTTCCGTGCTCATAAGCAATCTAAAAGATCCATCTGGCTACTTCAGCACGGCTGCACTTGGGTCACTCTGCCTTCTCCCAGCAGCCCTCCAGAACAACATAGCCTTGGGGAATTTTAGTTTTCAAGCACCTAGTGGACCAGTTCTTGGCTGTGGACTAATTTTCTGGCTAGACCACACCTCTCATAATGCAGTTTATCCACCTCTGAGACCGGCCAGTTTGGAGAAACACAAGTGCAACTGTGAAGTATCACAAGAACTAGGTTTGAACTAACTCAGAATGAACTATTTTGTGACTTCCAGATTGAAAATGTTTGAAATATATATAAAAATCAGATATATTGGTACAAAATAATGAAAAAAAAACCCAAACAAAGCATAACAATTTTTTTGGCCTCCATTAATGATATAAAAAGTAGAATCTATGGATATATGAAAAAGTGAAAACTAGTGAATAATGGCTATGCAGAACTGCTGCATGTCTGTATAGTACTGGTGTGTTTGGGTCTGTGAGATGTGAGACCTTGGAAATCCCTACCTGTGCTGCATTTATGAGTCTATCCAATCTGTCTTTGGTAAACTCTATCTTTCCATCCAAATAACAGAGAAACAGAGGACTGGCTTATTTGAGGCTGTACAGGAAAAAAGAGGAATAATTAATGCAAACTTCCAGTCTGGTAAAGCAAGCTGCAGAATTTGCTGCCCTTCCTGGGGAAAACCTTCCATGAATGCAAGAATAAGGGATTGGGAGGGCTTTAAAATGAGTCCAAGGCCAGGGAACCATACCCAGAAATATAGTGGCATTAACAAGTGACGAGCTCACATCTGTCTCTAATAGCATGGTAAGTGGTTGAAGTACTACAGCCACTCAGCTGGGTCAACCAGATGAGAACAGTTTATTACATGCAGTGTATTTCCTCTGTCAGGCTTTCCTCCTAAAATAAACAGCTCTGTGCTCCATGAAAGGCAGGTGGTGATTGTCCCACCTAGTGTGCACTGATTTGCTAGGGATGACCAAAATGAACTGTGTGGGAATGCTGGACCGATGGATCCGTGTAGGTGCCCCCCAATTAAAAGAGGGTGTTGGAACAGGGGCAAGAAGAGCCAGTGGTGCTACCAGGAGACTGCAGAGCATCTCCTGAGGTGGGACATCGAGGGGTCTTAACCTCATCAGTTTATCCAAAATGAGACACTCACGACATCTCTCCCCCTATTCACTCTATAACTACCTGAAGGGGGGTGTAGAGAGGCGGGGCTGGGTCTCGTCTCCCAGGTCACAGGAGATAGGACATGGGGAAATGTCCTCAAGTTGCGCCAGGGGAGGTTTAGATTGGATATTAGGAAAAATTTCTTCATGGAAGGGGTTATCGGGCATTGGAATGGGCTGCCCAGGGAAGTGGTTGAGGCACCATCCCTGGAGGTATTCAAAAGATGGGTTGACATGGTCCTTAGGAATATGGTTTAGTGATTTTTATTGCTTTTTTTTGGTCAGAGTTAGGTTGATGGTTGGACTAGATGATCTTTAAGGTCCCTTCCAACCTAGACAATTCTATGATTCTATGATTCTATGGAAAACAGCGATACAAAACAAGAAATAAAGGGCTCTTTAATGCCGCAGTGGAAAGCATAACAAGCTGAACTCAGACAAGTTAGAAATTTGGAAAAGAATTAGCAGTGACAATGAATAACGACAGGAGCAAGCTGCTAAGCAAAACAGAAGATTGTTTATCTCTTCAGATCATGACCAAATGCCTTTCTGGAAGATAAACTTCAGCGAAACAGAAATTACTGGGCTCACTACAGGTGCAAGCGAAATGTTATGGCCTGTGTTAAAGAGGAGGTCAGACAAAATGATCTAATATTCTTTTCAGACCTTAAATGCCATGAATGTCTGGATTTGTCCGTGTGGTATTTTGTTGGTAGGTGAGAACTCACTCTGTTTCTGAGCCTGGATGAATCCATGCCAACAAGGACCGAGGAGCCGTGTAGCTGTGGTTAGCACGGTGCACAATCCAACCTAACAAACTGGCTCCTGGCTTGGAGCTGGCTGATGCCTGGCCAGGTTATAACGTAGAATAAAGTTTTATCTGTCTGCAAAACACCATACAGGTATTTGCCCTATGTATATTCCCTACCCAGCAAGCCAGCCACCCCATCATGCTTTTGCAGATAAGAAGATGGGAGGCACATCTGTGCCGTGTCCTGGGATGTGGTGCAGGGATTTCTGAGATAGCACCCACAAGTGTTCACACTGGAGCCACCTCAGCCCCATTCAAAAAGCCTGATGAAGGGGCAAGGCCTGTCCCCCGGAGCCCAGCGCTGGCCATGCTGCCTTCAGGACTAATGAGCATATTGACACAAGAGCTGTACCAGATGGTGCCAGGACACAGCCGGCCACGGTGACTACCCCTACTGCAGGACAGATGAGCATAAGGTCATCGTGGTGCATGTGGTAGTCCAAGGCGAATTGTTTCATGGATTCTCTTACTCTGGAGCAATAAGGAGGTTTCAAGACACACTCACTGGTCATGGTTGGAGCTCAAATGCTCCAAAAGGACAACCTACATTCCCTTCCATGCAACTCCCAGCACCTGCTTGGTGAACTCTCTTTTTCTCAGCATGAACCAAACCTAAACAACTCACACAGAATGATATGGAGTTGGAAGAGACCTCTGGAGATCATTTAATCCAACCCCCCTGCCAAAGTAGATCCACCTAGAGCAGGTTGCACAGGAACGTGTCCAGGTGGGTTTTGAATGTCTCCGTCCAGAGACAGGGACTCCACCACTTCTCTGGGAAGCCTGTTCCAGGGCTCTGCCACCCTCACAGTAAAGAAGTTTCTCCTCATGTTTAGATGGAACTTCTTATATTCAAGTTTGTGCCCATTTCCTCTTGTCCTGTCACTGGGCACCGCTGAAAAAAGACTGGCCCCATCCTCTTGACACCCACCCTTTAAGTATTGTCAATGACCTTAAGGCAGATCCCCCCTCAGCCTTGTCTTCTCCAGACCAGAAAGACCCAAGTCCCTCAGCCTCTCCTCATAAGGGAGATGTTCCAGGCCCCTCATCATCTTTGTAGCCCTCTGCTGT
The DNA here is from genome assembly GCA_033628505.1 of Tringa tobata. Classification (NCBI taxonomy): domain Eukaryota; kingdom Metazoa; phylum Chordata; class Aves; order Charadriiformes; family Scolopacidae; genus Tringa; species Tringa tobata. Next base: position 204,606 of record JAHREE010145691.1, on the reverse strand, counting down.
ACTCTCTCCAGCAGTTCCCTGTCCTTCTTGAACTGGGGAGCCCAGAACTGGACTGCAAAAGGAGTGATGTGATCACACTTTCTGTGCTTGACACCTAAATAGTAAAGTAATGAACAAGGGGGTAAGAATGCGTATTGGATGTGCAAGGAAGGGCAAATAAATGCATGGTGCTAACAACATTGCCACTATGTGGTTTGCCATTACAGAAAGTAGAGTGCAACACACTGAAAACCTTGGTTTCTCAGCTCTGCACCGACAAGAAAAGCACAGCATGTGCAAAGAAGACAGAATGTGGTCCTGATGGAAGAATGTTTTACAAAAGACAGGACTGAATTAATGCTGTGAAGAAGTTTTGAAGTAAAAGTGGAAACCAAAAGCAAAATTCAGACGTTTACTCCACTTGCAACAATTTGATCCAAAATGGTAGGTGCTGGGAAGAAATTAATATGGGAGAAAGGATTTACCACTTCTCCAGAGACATAAATATAGAAGAACTCTTTTGAAAGTATCTTAAGAACTGTAAGAAACAGCAGAAGAGAAGTTTATATTATAAAAAGAACTCAATAAAAATAAGAAAGAAAAGGTAAGAACAACAATTATAAGCTAACCTTTCAAGTAAAAACTCCTTTGTATCAGGCTGTACTTACTGATACAGAGCCTCTTCCAGGAATGGCTGATCCCTCCCCTTTTTAAGGGATCAGCTCCTCAATTTACATGATTACTTGATAATCTCAGCTTTTATTCAATAAAAAAGGTTTTCCAATTCTTCACAATGTGAAGAAGAGCTTAGAACTGAGGCCCTAAGGATTAAACTACCAAGGCAAAATTCCCAAACTTGCATATTTCTCAGCCTCTGCTATTTTTAATCCTGACCATTCATGTTAATACTTGCAGGCTTACCCTGAAGACCACTGATACCTGGTGAAGAGCTCAAAAATGCTGGCACCACCATAGGATGCTCAGGGTTTGTCTATATATTTCACTGAGATGACATAAAGAAATACTCAATAAGGAGTAGTGCATGAGCAGTGCTAGCACATGCGACTTATTCCGCAAGAGAGCTCCTGAAAGCATCCTCTGTCATTTATTTCTGTGGGTGGACAGTTCCTTGAAAGAATAATGCCCGGCTCAATGGGAAGAGTATTTGGAAAGGAGCACTAGGGGTGGGATTTAGGCAGTATTGCAGCTTCTGCACAGAAACTATAAAACATGGTAAACATTTCAAAGGGCATGCTAATTGCAAACCAGAAACATTTAGGATGATAGCAATGCCCTTAAAGTTAAGTTCTTCTGTAATCATAGGACCTTAAAAGTTGAAAACTCTCCTTCTTTCCTCTCTATTGTGTACCAGTATGATTCTCACGAACACATCACTTCAGTTACTGTGCTAGGAATGAAAACAGGATGGATATTAGACATTGGAAACTCTCCATTTGCCTTTACCACAAGCGTTTTTTTTTCCCATGGATCATAAGAAGGGCAGACGGGCATTCCCTTGAGGCAAACAGAGATGTTTTCAGAACATCATGCAACAGGAATACTCCCTGACAACATGTCTATAATAATACGTTCTAAGTGCAACTTTCTGCACTGCACCTTAGGCTATTTGGTGGTGGAAATATTTTCATGCCCATTCATTTTCCCTGAACTTGTGTAGGGACCACCGCAACTACACATCAGGCTTTTAAAAGCAGTGTATCTCATTTAGCCACACAGATGCTCCTAACAAGTCAACAGGTCCATAAAATTTTCTTGAAAAAGGATCTGTGTATCATCACTATCCGGTTTCTCCATCAGCAAGGTGGAAAAGGTTATGATGAAAGAAATGCATTTAGTCACAGAGTATCTGGTGAGCAGAAAGATTCCAAGCCACTCCTTGTCCCAGCATCTAGTTTCCCTACAGAGCGTGGCCAGAGTTTGATAAGGACATGAAAAGTGAGACAGTGCCAAATGCCATCCAAGGCTTCCTTGTGGATGGACTTGCGAAAGAAAGAAGATTCTAGGGTCGTTTCAGTCCCACGAGGCTTCACTCAACACACAGCTAATGTAAATGCCTCCCCGGGTGGTGTTTCCCAGGCGTTTCCCCAAGCAATAACAACAGGTAAACATCGATCCCTGGCTCGAGGTGTGCGCTACACAGCTCAGCGTGCTTCTCCCCGGGCAGCTCACCAGCTCCTTCCCCGCATGTCATCATCATCAGGATGACAGGACAAGAGGTTGGGTAAATGCCCTGCCATGAACACAGCAAGAGGAAGAAGATCGTTGACTCTCTCATGCCCTTAGAGCAGCTGCCTTCCCTTTGCATCTCTGCGAATCCCAGCTGCAGTAGCCCTCCTCGCTGAGAAAAATACAATTTCTCTGTGCTGCTGCTGGTCCTTTCCGTTTCACATCTGGAGACTGTTAACTGTTTCCCATGTGGTCTAAGTTTTAGCAGCAAAAACACTCCAACAAATTCTAGTAAAACTGATTTATTTGTATTAACTGGATACTGGATACCAAAATAATACTGTATGGGGGACTTTATTCTGCCTTCCTTTTCACATTGACATTTCACCTCGACCTGTCCTCTGAAATAAATAGTAGGGAAACCTCATGTTTTAGTGGTTGGAAGTTCAGAACTGAAAAGGTCAAAAGCTGAAAATAATTTAAGCATGACATCTCCACTGTTTAGGAGAGCTTAAGTACTTATGAGTGGCGGAAGTCCCAGCTAAAATTCAAAATTGATGCTGTGAGGCTGCGACTTCCCCTTGGATACCAACAGCTCACAGGAACCTCTGGTTTTGCAAAGTCATAATTCGCTGCCATGGGAAGAATTATATTAGCAGAAACCGAATACATTGCTTCCAATCTGCAGGAAGGAAAAAGATACATAATACATAAACGTATATGTATTTTTTGCAACTGCAGAAAAGAAGAAACCGGGTAAATAAAGCAGGGGGAGCGCTGAGTGGAGCTGGGAAAATGGTTTTAAGTTGCGAACATGGAGGAGAAATTACCCAAGTCTTGGATAGTAAAATTTACCACCTTTCCAGAAGAGCCAGTTATGAATTTATCAAAGCCTTACTTTGTGCAAAAACACTTCTGCAGAAATACCTTTGTTTAACATTCAAGCTACTCTTAGGTGAAAGCAAGAAAGATAACTTAAATGCTCTTCAAAAGTAAACTACGACAAGTAACTAAAGAAACCAAGCTATTATAAAGGTATTTATTTAAAAATCACCACTGGCAGGAAAAAGAACCAATTTAATACTTGCAGAATGCTTTCCGCTCTATTCAAGCAGGAACAGCCCTCCCCCATGAGATCACCCATGTGCCTGAACCATGTGGCAGAGAAATAATCTTTAGAACTGAGAATGTGAGCATGAAAGAGACGATGGTTTTTATCAGCCAAATACTTGCTCCCTTATCTTACTTTCTCAGATTAATTTAATTTTGAGCCCATTGCTGCAGATTTACCAGCCACCAGAATCTCTTGTTGCCCACGTTGCAACATCATGGAGCACGTTGCCCAGGGGAGGTCATGGAGTCTCCTTCTTTGGAGACTTTCAAGACCCACCTGGATGCAGTCCTGAGTAATGTGCTCTGGGCAATCCTGCTTCAGCAGGGGAGTTGGACTAGATGATCTCTATGGTCCCTTCCAACTCTAAAAATTCAGTGAAATTCAGTGAAATCACTGCATTGCACGAGGGTGGCAGAAGAAATAACGCACCCCAAGGCTGCCAGTGAGGCCATCTCCTTTTGGCATTTGTGTTGTGGATAAAGGTGGTGTAGTGCAGGGCACAGAAAGGAGGCACTTGGCTATATCTACTTTATGGATGGGTGTCTGCAGACACGAAGTGTTACGAGGATGCTGCAGACCACAGGAGGCTCCAGCCGTGCTGTGGCGCAGCGAACTTCAGCAATATCTCTGCCCCACGCAAATGCTGTCTCCTGGGGAAAGGATTTTCTGCCCAGCATTCATCATCAGGTACTCAGGAAAACGAAAGAGAACAGGTTTTATTCCTGCTACAAGCCATGCACAGCACCAAACCAGAAGAAAACCACAGGTTTGCCTGTGATCTCTGACAAAGAGCGACCTTTTTTTTCTTTTTTTTTTTTTTAAACTGAGACAGGTTGTACCTTTAACACAATGGAACTGAGTATCTGTTTGGAAGAGTTTTGCATACCATTCTCACTTAAGAAAAGGAAGAAAAGACGTGAAAATCCTAAGATGATGGAGAGAGTCCTGTGCTGTAAGAAGCAACCTTTGAAGATCTCGAAAACATCACAACTGAGCCTTCCAGGCCAATGCAGGAAAGCTGATTGATGCAAGAGCTCCGGGAGACGCTCCCTGCCAAATCCCTGCTAATTGGGAATAAGGACAGCTGAAGACACCGGCCTCTGAAAGGAAAAAGAAAGCTTGAAACCTCAGACCAACTTCTTCAGAAACACAACTACTTGTGAAGAGAGCCGTGGATCCGTGTGCAGGGATGGATATAGGCTAATGCCTATAAATAGCTCCAAGCTGGCAGCGCCACGGCAGTAACAGAAGCCAGACTGTGGTAACAGCTGGCTTCGCTATAGAAACATTCATCTTAATGCCATCTTCCTTCTTGCCGTGGGAGACGCACTGAAAACAGGTCTGGACAGTATATTAAAACTCTATCATGCTTTCAACAAGGTTTCATGAGGTCATACCAGTAATTTTTAAATTTCATTTTAGGAATTCAGTTCAATCTCTATGCGATAGCAATAACATCCCTAGATTTCACTGTTTACATGAAAATGCCAAGGAACAAGACCTTCAAATACAAGTTTCATATTTAGTCCAGTAAGTTTTCTCTAAAACAGCAGTAAGGAACCTTGTACTGAAAGAGCTCAGATAAATTAGCCAGATTAAAGAAGCAAATATCTTTTATTCCTTTTGCTGCTGTTGTTAATTTAAACTGAGATACATAATTTTAATCCTTCAGAATCAATGTCACTCTTCTCAATTAAAAA